>CANUEX010201847.1:0-21076 GCA_948099535.1 Jatropha multifida | reverse complement strand
ATTTTCTTAAGTTCTATCATACTAATACACCATTCATTCAAAAGAATATATAAATATATGATTCCATTCCTACACCATAAACGTAATCAAATAATAATACTTATATAACCATTAATCTCATTATTTACATTTTCAATATTTTCTATAGATGCCAAAATATATAGACATCTTAATACATATTCTACCCAAAACAGAACCTCTCTTCTGATGCTTCCCCTTGAGTCCTCAGGTACACCCACTGCTCTTACCTGCGCGTGACAGAAATCAACTCGCTGAGTGAAAGACTTAGTGGTGCTAAATAAAAAACTCGATTATATTTCATAACAATAAATGCTTAAAAATAAATTATTAAATTCCAAATATACCAAAGATACTTAAAACATAAAATCTCATGAAAACTTAACCGTAAGTTAGCAAAATTATAAATGCATATAAAGTACTCATTTAAATACATTTCCTTCTCTTTTCATAATAAAAACAAGATTACTTTTAGTTACGGGCTCATACGTATTCTGAAAGATATATAAGCTGATAACCCTAGCATATGATCATAGCATAACATAACAGAAGGCTAATAGCCGAGCATGCTCATACCGAAATAAACCCCATCCTACCACATTTCAATCAAATATACTAGAGCCCAAAACAAAACTAGTCCTCTTAAGTTATCATTTTTTTTTCTTATACATCAATTTCAAATATCATATTCCGTAACTTATCAACTTCCATTCAAAATTCATAACTTACAACTTGTAAATAATACCATTTTCTCCCTTTATCATATTTAGTAAGTTTCAAATGAACACAATTAACACATATATACACTTATTATAATATAAATATACTTAGACCAAATTTTTAAAGAATGAAAACATGCCTTACCATCTAAGGGTGGTTCGGCCTCTTTAAGCCATCAAAAGGGAAAGGGGTTCCCTTTCATAAATCGTCATATTTCAATCCAAGAATTCATAATCAAAACATTAAAAGCATCACTTAAAAATATTTAGCCTTGTTTTTCATTTTCAAAACCTTCTTCTAAGTTTTGCAAACATGCTTAAACATTGAAATTCAAGAGAGTGGTTTTAATTACCATGCTTAAACATGCTTAAACATTAAATTACTTATTAATATGCTCATTTAAGTTGAAATAAAGCTTGAAAATCGAAGAAAACAAGGTGTCCTTCACCCATCAAGGGTTCAACCACTCTTAGTCTAATGGGGAGGAATTGTTTCCTTTCCTTTCCCTTCCAAGCATTTTATCAAGCTTAGGAATCATGAAAAATCAAGTTAAAACAATCAAATAACCATTTCCCCCAACATAATTCACAACTCACCAAATTCACTCAAACCCTAAGAATTGAAAACTTAAGGAAATTGAAAGAGAAATAAAAGTATTATTGCACTAACCTCTTAATTAAGCTTAAACAATCTTAGAAGACTCTATTCCTTGGTTTTCTCTTTGCCCTTTGAGGATGGTTCTCCAACCTCTTCAAAGTAGGAGAAATTCCCATCAAAATCAAAAATTAACATTGGAAATGAAAGGAGCATGATTTAATGCATAATCTAACATGTAAATACTATAAATTCCTTAACTAAATCCTTAGAAATCAAAAATCACTACGTACTTGTTCTTGGTAAGAAATCAATTTCCTCAACTTAAACCTTCAAATTCTTACTCCTTAGCTTAGGTTTCAATGCTTGCTTATTAATTCAAGGCTTAAATTAAGTGATTTAGTGAGATTTTGAAGTAGGAAAATGAAAGAAAATGGAGAAAGAAGAAGGAGAAAACTGGCGTGTAGATGGGAGAAGATGGATGAAATGTGTTGCTTGGTGAGTGGTAGCCTTTAAGTAGCAAAGTCAAACTTTGCTTCCTAATTTTATGCCAAATAAGTGGCTAAGATCAAGTCCTAAGTAATCTCATCCAATGGCCCTAAATATTCATCAATTAATTCTCTTCTAAATATTATTTAACTCTACCAATTAATTAAATTACCTCCACAAAAATAATTCCTCAATTATTCCTTAATATACTACACTAGAAAATAATATTCATTAGTTGCCGCAATTCTCCAAAAATATTCATAAAATATTTTCTACCCACCTAAATCATGCCAACATTCTTCAAAAATATTAAATAAAATATTAGACACATGTAGTAATTTTTTCGGACCGAAATAATACCAAGTCCCGGACCAATGGTACTATTCACAAATCGGTAAATCACTATTAACAACACCGAAAAACAGTCTGTTATAATTTTTACTATCTGTATCGAATTTAGGTTGGGTTTAAGGATTCGAGTATTTACTACCTGTTACCCATTTAATTAATATTCTAAAAATATTTAAAATAATTATTTTTATAAAGAAAATTATATATATATATATATATACACTTTTTTAATTATATTAATGCTACAATTATATTTAATATTTATATTATATTTTTTTATTAATCAAAATAATAATTTTATAATTTTTACTTATTTTTATTTTTAAAAAATAAAGAAATATATTTTTAATGTAAATGGATTTGAGTATTTAAATATGTAAGTATAATCGGGTTAAGACGAATTAGGTTATTAAAGACGAATTTCTATACGGCTTTAGATACCTAAATTTTTAATCAGATATTCAAACGAATTCGAGTATTTATAATGCATTTGAGGATTATTTTATTATCTAATTTTATTATTTTTGAATGATGTTATAAAATGTTATTTCATTTTTTAATATTGCTACGCACATTGTACGGGTGCTAACACTAGTAATATATATAAAAGCAAAGAAGTCTATCATAAATGATAGCCTATGTAAGTCTCTCAAATTGTCAAGTTTAAGGAGTGGAGTTGTTTAACATAATTATAAGAAAATAAGTTGTAATGAAAGTAATCGAAAAAAAATAAGTTATTTTATATTTTCACATAACGTCATAAGAGCACAAAAGAAAAGAAAACTAAACTAATATTAATAAGCAAAAACTATTTTATTTGAACTAAAAAGGGAATATAAGAGGAAAATTTTTTAATAATTTTCTCTTCAAATTAGAAAGAAAATAAAAAGATCATAAAAAAATTTATAGAGAAAAATTAATTTCATTTTTCTTTTATATCCAAAAGAATAACATAAGTTTTTTCCTGAGAAAAAAATTTATTTTCTTCTTATCTTTTCTTAAATTTAGTTACGAAAAATGTTAGTATTCAACGAATTGGCTATACCTATTTTTTTTTCCCTGTTTATGAGTTTTTAATCCAATAAAATCTATTTCTCATTTAGAGTCTTCTAATACCAACATTTTACTCTTTGCATTTTCTTTCTTATATTAATTTTATTTTTTTATATAAAAAAATAAAATAAGTTTTTTTAGAAAAAGATTTAATTCCTTCTTATTTTTTCTAATAATTCATTTAATAAGAAAAAACACAAAAATAAATTTTAAAAAAAACACTTCATTTTTTCTTAGTAATAAAGAACCTTAGTTGATTAGCTTAGTGTATGAAGTAGTCTTATATATTAGAAGTTAGATTGCATAGGCACGAAACACGAAACACAAGAACGTATGCGATACAATAATTTTTAAATAAAGTAGGATATAGGACCCATTATAATAAATAAGTATAATACATTAATATTTTAAATAAATAACGATCATTTATGATAAATCATAAACATGAAATAAAAAATATTTAATTTTTTATTTTAATATGATTAGTTAAATTCTCAAAATTATTATCACTATTAAAAATATATTGTTAACATATAATAACATTTTATTATAATATAACCCTAAATAGGAATCAAAATAGAACTCAGAATCCTAATCCAATATGGACTATTCAGACTCCAATATATATACCTGAATTCTACCCTAAAGACGGGTTAATCACAATTATTCTCTCCCAAAATTCTGGAGTTTAACAATTGGTGCGATGAGCGTGGAACACACTTTCAACCTCTCCCTAACTCTAATCCTCGTCAATCTTTTAGCTCCCTATTCATCATTATGGCCACCAATCTAACTGAAAACCCTAACACAGAAAACTTAACCAATGGACATGGCGAATCTGGTCATCAGATCACCTTCACCCTAACACAGAAAACTTAACCAATGGACATGGCGAATCTACTCCCAGACATCTAGCTCACTCTTTCTCTGATCGGTACCAAGAAGCTGAATCAAAACCTGCTCATACCCGCGGTCAAGAGGTTAGTCACACCCAAATTTTGGATAAGGCGAACCTTAGAGATGTTGTTAAGGAGATAGTGCGGGAATGTAGGGAATCAAACGAGAACAGAGATTATGGTCTTTGCCAAAACTCGCCCCTATCTCCCACCATACTCATCGCAGTCTTTCCACCCAAATTCAAACTCCCTACTTTTCAATCTTATGATGGTTATACTGACCCCAGGATTCATTTGGCCAATTTTCGAACCATCATGTATCTACAAACTAATTCGGAAGACTTAATGTGTAAAGTCTTTCCGATCACCCTCAAAGGCGCTACACAGGAATGGTACTAAACACTTAAAATAGGGTATGTCCATTCCTTCTCACAATTAGCCACAGCCTTTAGAGCTCGGTTCATAACCTGCATCCCATCTAAAAAAATTTCATCTGATTTGATAGACCTAAAGAGAGAAGAAGGTGAATCGTTGCGCCAGTATCTGGCTAGATTCCAAAGAGTAGCCACGCAGGTGGAGAACCTAAACGATGAGGTGGCAATCAGTGCAATGGCCAAAAACTATAGATATAACAAACTATTTGAAAATCTGAGCATTGATCCCCCTACCACTTTTGCTGAACTCATGGCAACAGTCCACAAATATACCAAGCTAGATAAAGTTATGAGACCCAGCAACAATGCAAGCCAGCCAAGGAAGAGAAGCACAGGCCCAAGAGACACTCGCCCATCGGAAGTAGGCACTCGCCAAGGAGAAGGTCGCCCATCCGACCACTCCGAACAAGCTATACTGTCCGAACCCCATACTCTAGAGGATCTAAATTTTCACGAGATCCTAGGTTCACCCCGATAAACAAACCACAATCGATAATTTTTTCATGGATCAATGAACAAGGTGACCGAATCCCATGTCAATATCCTAAAAGAATGAGGGAGGATTCGATAGGTAGCAAGGACAAAAGCAAATATTGTGAATTCCACATAGATGTAGGTCATGAAACTGATGATTGTTGGCAATTAAAAAAAGAAGTTGAGCGCCTCATACAAATAGGCGAGCTGAAACAATTTGTAGGGGGAAATAAACAAGAAGAAAGACAACCGAGCAAGCCTGATAGGAGTGTTCGGACTGTGAGTACTATTCATACAATATTGGTGGCGTTAATAACTTGAAGGACACACTGATTTATAAAATCGATGGTCCCCCGATCATCATAGTGCTCGAAGAAGAGCCTATCAACAGGAAAGAGGCGAGCTCGGGCCAACTCTCGACTTGGACCATCATCCTTAACAGAGCAATCCGATCCATACCTATTAATGAAGTATGATCGGAGATCAGCAGCCTTGGGTCTCTAAGCTGGAAGAGGACCCAAAGGAGGAGCAGTAGTACGAGCTGAAGCACAAGGAATATCCTCTCTTGCTCTCTTCCTTGAGGGCTCAACAAAAGGAGCAAGAATAGAAGGACTCACTACTGGCTCAGTAGTAGGCTCTGCTAGAGTCCGATGAGGAACCGGTGCAGAAGGAGGAGGAGACACTTTCGCAGGAGTGTCAGAAGAAGCTCGCCACCTCATAGCTTCGACGACCTTAGACATTTTTTAACCTAACGCCTTCTTAGGTGCCATGCCTACACAAAGCAAGAACAAAAATTAAACTAAGTTAGTTAGCTTAATCATAAACAAGAGCCATTAAGGAACAGCATATACCATGATCGGAGGGATTAGGCCGAACAGGTCCACTAGGTGAACGAAGGGGATAGCTATCAGCTATCAGCTATCACCTTCCTTAAATCAATAAATCTGACCCCCTAGCCTTGATGGAGTCAGCAATTTTGTGATCATGGGTGGTAGGAGGAGGAAGTAAAGAACACTGACGAGCAGTGGACTAGTTGTTTGGTACACCAAACCCACCATCAAACCTCACTAAGAAAAACTTGGTTTTCCAATTCTTTAAAGAGGATATCTTCAATTTCTTAGCAAAAATGTTACAACTCGCCCTCGCCTGAAGAAAGTAATGGTCCTCAGAAGGGCAAAGAGAAAGGTTGTACAACTCCCGAGTGGTGCTAGCACTCAAGTCATGTCAATCGTCCTTCGCCAAAGTAACAACAGCACAAAGAAACCTTAAGCCATTCGGGTGAAGCTGACTAATGGTTATCTGGTAGTCGTTAAAGAAAGATATTAAAGGTTTGGATAGAGGCAGGCGAACACCCGAACGAAAATCTTCCTCATACAACATAATAAAGTCGCTATCCACAGGAAAATTGATCCACATATTTTCCGAAGGGCGAACCAACTTATACTCGAAGGGAATGTTGTACGATTAATAAATGTTGAGTAGCTCACCCTCATCTATATCTGAAGGTATGTCAGCTACCCTAACATTTTCTTTCCTCCCCCTAACCTCCTCATGACCAAAATCTACATCATCCTCCTGAGGCTCGCCCACCGGACATTTAGAAGGTTCACCCTCAAGACGTTTAGAAGACTCGCCCTATGGACGACTAGAAGATTCGCCCAAAGGACGTCCAGAGGACTCGCCCTCAGGAAGCTCGGTTCTTATTTGCACATCCTCACTAGTAGACGAACTCATGATTCCAATTAGAAAAACCAAAAATAAATACAAAAGAAACAAAGAAGTAACTTACTGAAACTCATGGCTCTTAGAGAGAGAAAGAAAAAGAGAAGTCTAGAGAGAGGTGCTCTGATGATAAAAGATAACAAAAAGTAACAAATGAAATGAAAGCAGTCCTTATATAGCCCAGGCGAGGCAAATGAAGAGACGCATTAATTAATGAAGCAGCCCCTTGTAAAAAATCGAAACCTCGAGCTCTGCAAAAGCAATAATTAGCCTCTTAAAAAAATAATAAATAATAAATAAAAAAGTAAAGTAAAAATAAAATAAATATATATAATAATAAGTAATAAATAAACATTCATTTGGACATAAATGACTAAATAACTAAGGAGAGACTACTGTTAACATATAATAATATTTTATTATAATATAACCCTAAATAGGAATCAAAATAGAACTCAGAATCCTAATCCAATACGGACTGTTCGGACTCCAATATATATACCTTAATTCTACCCTAAAGATGGGTTAATCACAATTATTCTCTCCCAAAATTTTGAGAGTTTAACATATATTAATAGTGTAAGTGTGTGTGTATTTTTATGCAGGTCATAGAGGTGTCAAAATGAATCATGACAGGCGAACACGATTCTCCTAACACACGAAATAAATGAATTATTATTGAGGTTAAACGGGTCATGTCATAAATGAGTCACCCATTTATGACACAAATATAAATGCATCGTGTCGTGATTGACATGCAAATTAGACAGGTAACTCGTTTATTTAAGAATAAAGAGGTAATTTTAGTATTAGATACAAATACTCCAACTAAAACCTATTTAAATTTTATTGTTATAATTACTTTTTCATTTTAGTCATAAATCTTGAAGAATTTATGCATTTTATGTATGAAAATTTATTTTTAAATATGATTGGACTTAAATAGGTTAAAATTTAAAAATATTATAAGCAGATTAAGTGAGTTGTATATAGATTAACACGACCCACTTAATCTGTTTATGATATTAAGTGGGTTACATGGGTTGTATATAGGTAAACAAGATCCACTTAATCTGTTTATGATATTAGGCGGGTTAAACGTGTCATGTTCATATCATGCCTAGTTTTTTTATTATGTTTATGTTAATAAATTTAACACAATTATTAAATTGATCATATTTGTATTGACTCTAAGCATGTTGCATGTTAGACGAATCTTTGTCGAACTTGACAAGCCAACCTATTTTGACACCCATAGGTTATACCATGCAAGACTTTTGCTATTATTTATTCTGGTAAAAGGCTTTACAAGATACTTAAAAAGACACATCTTAACATTATAATTTTTTTTAAGTATATTTTAATCAGATGCAATTTTGTAATGCATTTTATAATTATTTTATTATATAATTTTATTATTTTTAAATAATGTTATAAAGTATTATTTTATTATTTAATATACCCCGTACATCGTGAGAGTTCTATAACTAATTTTGTTAAAATTGAAAATCTCATATATAACATTTATTAAATTGTCGCTCTTCTTTGTCTAAGCTCAAATTTGGTCCGTCTCGAAGAAATTTTAAGAACCTTTTATCTAGGCCTACCCAAGCTCGATTAAGCTCGCAGATACCATGAGCTTCGGGAAATGCATATGGATTTTTTTTTCCTTTTTTTTATTATTATAGGTATTTCTAGCCCACTAAATCATGTATTGACCTGTCAAAGGGATAAAGTTCTCTTTGGTAGACATAACAACTCCAGACCAATGAAATTGGATTCATTGCGAGCAGCTTGGACCTTAAAGTGATTGTCTAGCCCAGAAATTCTGGTCAGGCTTATCCGGCGGGCACAATGGGTACATAGACCTATGAATAGGTCTACCCCCATGTGATATATATTTATTTATTAAGGTTATGCCTCCATATGCAAAGTTTACCTTTTTCTAACCATTTTTATAATATTAGATTTACTGTATGTCGCGTTGGAGCAAACTTTCCTAAGATTTCACTAGCAGTGTCTTCGACGAGGCATTGAGCTTCAGGTCTATATTAGGAGAATCCAAAATCGTTTGGACCATTTTGAAGAATTCGCAGTTACCCATTTTCTAGCAGGATCATCGTTTAAAAAAAAAGGCCGAAGACTCGATTCTCTCTTCTCAGACACATTATCTATTTTCAACTAATAACCTAGTCCAGTTTAAAAATGAATTCAATTAGTCTTCTAGTCGGAAGCTCCTGCTAACAATGATCCAGAAACTCAACTTTTTGGATAAAATTGTACATCACGATCAAGCAGAATGTACATAATTGCTGCATAAATCAAAATTCTCTACGAAATATATATACTTTTAGGGTGAATTCCACAAACTTAAATACAAATACAACATATCAAGTAAGGAATGTATTACACTGGGATCAAAATTTTTTCGGTTATATAATATAAACCATGCCAACCTCTACAAGAGCAGCATGAGGAATGTTCAGTGCCACAGGAGGCTCCCTACTGTTTTTATCAAGAAAAACATAGGTCATAATCAAGAATTTCTTGATGAAGTTTGAGCCTTCTCGCAATGCTAAATGTGACTGACCCAAGAAATATGCAGTACCACTCTCCCTGGCAATAATCAGTTCTTGTAATTCCTCCTTCACCGATACTAACATTTCCGGGCTATTTTCTGGTAATGTAAATCGCACCTTTTTTCGACTTGAGGAAGTACCTTTCTGGATCAGATTTCCAGAAGGACTAGCATGAGTTTCTGAATCTGTCATTTTTGAAGTTGCAGGCTGCATTATTGAGTTACTGTTTTGTAAAGGAATCAAAGCATTTCCTTCTGGAGATGGCTTCCCAACAACCATCATTCTTCCTTCAGGGGAAATGAGCGACTCGGAATCATTTTCTTCTAAGGAAATGAATTCTCCGATTGCTTGAATAATCTGTTCCTCAAAGTCATCTGTGTCCCTGATATTATCACAGTATCCATATCTTACAATGCATCGGTAGATTTTGTGGTCTCGGGCACCAACCCTGCCTACAAGATATCGCATGTTTGGATGCACATAAGGCACTGGTAGGGACTTGAAAGAAACAAATATGAGTACTTGATGAAACGCTGGAAGGTTTGTAATAAAATGTGAGAAAAAAGCCGGGATTCCTGACACGATATCAGTGTAGATTAAACCAATTCCAGGCACTCTAGAAACACCGAGCCCTGGACTAAAATCTGTCAACCATTCTGTGGGAACCTTGTTTTGTAAATCAAACTCATATTTTTTCTTAGTCCCATAATGCCAAGCAAGCATGATTGTGAAAGCCAATATTGAAAGGACAACTAAATACCATCCTCCTTTGTGAAAACTCAACAAACATGCTGATAAGTACACGGCTTCAACAAAACCGAAAAACAATAAAAAGCATCCTGATGCAAGTAAAGTCTTCTCCCAGTGCAAAGCAATCACAAGAGACATCAAGCAAGTAGTAACTATCATTCCAGATATGATTGCCAGACCTGTAACAGGATTGGCTTGTTCATGTTAATTTAATGTGGACATGGATAATTCTTATCGGAGAGATGAAAAGAAAGAAAAGAATTTCTTCAACTAGCTAATTGCATGATATAAAGATGCTCATAATTGAACAGTTTGACAATTACAATTCCTCAATATTCTTTTTCCGCTATTGCCATACAATTTTTTTTTTTTCTCAACTATTCAAAAAACTGGTCAACTGCTTTATTGAGTTAATTCCCATGTTACCATTTTCTACATAAAGCTTGTAGCATCTCAAAAAAAAACAACAATAATATTGATAATAACAATAAAAGAAGAGGAAGAAGACAAGAAAAGTAAAGAACAAATTATATTCATAGAAAATTTTACCTGCTGCGCTTGCAATTCTTTGTACATCATGAAAAGCAATAGTGACAGTGAGGCAGAGGAGCATCAATAACCAGTTGACATCTGGAATGTAAATTTGCCCATGACGACTATCTGATGTATGTATGACTTTTACTCTGGGGAAACAACCAAGTGCCAGGCATTGGTTTATGATGGAGAAGCTGGCAGTTATCGTAGCTTGACTTCCAATAACCGAAGCGAGCAGAGACAAGAATATGAAGACATGACCAAGATGTTCTGGGTTTGCCATTTTCCCATATGTCAGAAATCAGAACCCCATGAACAGAAGCTTAAAGACCAAATGAAAAAATTGAAACAACTTACTAGGAATGGATTTACTAAGGTGGTTAAAATCATCAGAATCATGCAAGTGCTTGGAGATATATGCGGCTTGGCCAGCATAGCAAAAAACTAGAAGTGGATAAATCAAGCATGTAAAAGTTATCTGCAGCACAGATACCATACAGCAGTTATATGTAATCCGATAGACTAGACATTATATATACCAAACCAAGTATTCACAGTTATTTCATTGCCTGGATCGATTTCTTGGAGAAATGACCCAAATCTGCAAACATGGTCTCTGATCCTGTCATTGAAAAGAAAACATTGATTAAAACAACTTGCACACTTCAAAACTCAAACAAGTAAGACCTAGTTTGTTTGGCATTATTGTTATGGCTGTTTTTCAAAGTTTACTACCTTCAAAACCTTAATTAAAAGCAACTAATTAATTTGAAAAACAAATTCAAAGTCAAAGATGGAAAATGTTGCATACAAAAGGCATTTTAGTACATGCTAACTTACCTGCAACACTAAGAAGAATGCTAACCAGTGACCTCCAACTCCTTTTGTCAATATTTTGCACAAATCTGTACATATATGCTGGGGAGATAGCACCCAGAATTTTTGGGTTTGAATAAAATATGTTGTATATACCCATTCCACTGATAAATAAGAGCCATATTGTAACAATTGGCGCAAACATAAACCCAATTTTATGGGTACCACAGTGCTGTAGCATGAAAAGGCATACAAGAACAGCACATGCAAAAGGAACAGGTACATCTGAAAAAAATAAAATAAAAAACAGAGGAATGTTATGCAAAGATTCTACAAATATAATGCTGATAAATGTGGTGTAGAAAACTATCCAGTCATTTAAATATATTATCAAAGAATTGCAGTATGTCATTCACAATTCCAAGTTTCACATCCTCAAGAAATTGGACAATCAAAGATCTGATTAATAATTTAGTTCTGATGCACAAGGATTTAAAGATAGAAAAAGGAACAAAGTCCAAACTCAAGTCCCCTCAACTTATTTACAACTCTACACTTTCATGATCACGTGTGGTTGCTGATTTCCATCACTTGACACACATCAATTTTGATATCCTTATTTCTACAACATTCATATTCTGTTTGTGCTGTTTCTTTACAGTCCAACACTCACTACCACACATCATGGCTAGTAAAACCATGCTTCTGCAAAATTTGCCATTGAGTTTTCTTAGTATTTTGCAGTTGACATAAAAAGTTTCCTAATACAATTCTTCAAAAGTTCTTCATACTTTACCAGCTTGTTACAAAATTCCACAAAGCTGATTCATAAGTACAAAAAATTGTATTTTCCATTCCTTGCAGAAAGTTCTCCAAAAGTAATAAATGGGTCCTAGTAGATCAAATCCGGAAAGTAGGTCAATAAAATGGGCACGACTATGCTTTTAAATTAGTTAAGAACAGCATAAACAAAGAGTATCTAAAGACTTCAACAGGATATCAGAGGATACAATTTGGAATGCTCATGCTGATTTCAACATTTTGCATAACAGAAATCTCAATGGTTTTGTTACATATAGTATCATGACACGTGCAAGTACAGTAGCGTCCATGTACACAAATGGCATATGCATCTAAAAGTTGACAAGAGCCAGATAAATGCAACAAATATTCCAATCCTAGAGTTGCGGCTAAAAATTTAACTCTTTAGTTTGGTTTTTTTGTTTCATTACTCTTCCACTTTGAATTTTCACTTAAAGCTTAGTAGGAATTAGCATTGTATGTAATGGAAGTATGGAAAGTACATAATATTAACGTACCATACACCAAGATTAATTTAAAAAACTAGAGTGTGCATTATTAAACAAATATCCAAACCAAAGCAATCTACTTTCATGTTAGGGTTCTTACATCTTTCTAAAGCATCTGATATGGACTGCTGTTTCTTCAGGGAAGAGGAATCTGGAGAAAAACCAAAAGATACAACTCAATATGAGATGATATTGATGGAAGGGATGTTGATTATGAAGAAATATTTACAATCTCTGTATATTTAGTCTTGTAGTTTGCTCTTACATTTAATTTTTGATAATGTTCTTTGAAGACCTGACGAAGCTGATAATACTGGAACATTTTACAACATCATTATGTTAGTAAAGAAAAAGAAATAAAATAATCAATCTATTAAAATTGAAAAAGAATCAAATTTTGATAAAAAATTAATGACAAACCAGAAATAGACGGGGTAAGCACTGCATCCCCAATTATCATACAAGCACCAAACAATGCTGAGAACAGCATTAAATAATGGCTACTTTTATGTTTTTCAATTGCCCTTCTAGCCCTTGATTCAACCTTGATTCTAAGAGGGCTTCCCTTTTGATGATGAGTTACCTCATTGGGGGTTCTATCATCTGGAAGCAGACCTACTTTAGCATTCCTGCATAATAAGGAGTACAAAGCAAAAGTACCACCTGCAAGAAGTCATTAAAGTAAATAATTCCATGTAGCAATCCTTTCAAAATTATCATTTGAGTTAAACGGTTACTAAGGATCATTACCCTCCCCATTATCATCAGCCCTCAGTACTATGAATGCATACTTTAGTAAAGAAATGATGGTCAGAGTCCAGAAAATAAAAGAGAAGTATTCATATGCAGTTTGATCGGATTGGAAATCATTGACGTGAATTGTCCCAAAGACATACAAAGGAGCAGTAACCAGGCGACCGTAAACTACTCCAAGGGTTTGGAATGACAGGATGAGTGTGTGCCTCCATGTCTCCTTCTGTTCATTATCACATCAGAAATACAGATGGAAATGGTCAAAACTAGCAAGTTAAATTTCTTTAGTTGTCTTCACAAAGGGAAAAATTTAGCAGTCTAATGATTGTAAGGGTCTAATTGTAATCTATAAGAAATAACAGAAAATACTCCATTCATATTCAACTAAGAAGCCAAAGAAATGGAAATTCTATGGATTTTAACATCTGCTGTTGCAGAATGACAACCCCAAGCTACACAGTTGGTTAATAGGGCAAACAAATACTTCTCAGGATAAGGAAAACTTGTATACTCAACTCCTGTAAAAGTCTGTTGTTCATGCAGGAGATAAAGCGGTCATTTGCAATATATACAAACTGTGACATTAAACTGCATAGAAAACCAATTATTATCCATCCCTCACTGCATGACATGTATTTTCAATTTTTTTTTTTCATAGACTCATGAAATAGCCTTCCCCTCTGTTAAACACCCGACTCCCAACTGAATTCCTTCTGTGGGGGATTAGATCCCAAGTCCCTTCTTTCAATAAGAGGAGATTAATCAACTGAATTAGATTATACCAACTCCATTACTCTTATACTTGCAGTTCTCATATGGAAATTTATGAGCATTTAAAGTGCTAAATAGCATTGATTAACGAAAATTTAGCTGTTTACCTTGACGCTTTTCTACTTTTTACAATTTATTTGGTGCAATTGAAAGGGAAAAAAGAGAGAGAGAGAGAGAGAGAGAGAGATCAAACATTTTTGTTCACCACAGTTGTCAATTAGCCTCGATTTCAATCTAGCTGTTTTGATTTATGAATTCACTTGCTCCATTTTGCACAATCTAGGTTTCCAATTTCCACAAATTCTAATGATACGAAATCTTTCTTAACCACTTCTCCCTAGATCTAGGTCTACCTTCTCTCTGTCTAGCACCTTCAACTGGCAATGTATCAAACTTGGATATCAGAGCACAGGGAGGTCTACATAGGATAAGAACAAATCATCTGAAACATCTGGCTCTCAGTTTATTTCCCCAACTTGTCCAACTCATACCTTTTTGTCAAATATGGTCATCTCTAATATTGTTTCACATCCTAATCCTCATTTATGATGTACACTGCCAAAAAATTCCTACAACAAGATCAAGCCAATTTTGCAAGACAGCAAGTAGATACTTTAGAGAGAAATGCTTATCTGTAGCCTTGGAAAAGAAAAAATTAACTCCATGATTTCTTTTGAATTGTAAAACAGAAGCCCCTTAACTAGTAAAGACCCTCTCCAAAAAAACTACCATTTCAAGTATTGAAGCAACATTCAGTGTTACTATCAAAAAAAGAAGAGTAGAGGCAGTCTAATCAGCCACCAATAAGAATAAACAGTCCATCGTCAATCAATTGGCCAAGCCTACAATTTCAGTTTAACAAACTATACCCAGAGTTTCCTGAGCATGGAAGAAGGCATATTTTCAATTTTTTCTTCATAATTTAATTTGATACAAAGATGAATACAGTGAAGATAGTATTTAACAAGACAAAAGAACCCCAAAAGGATAATTTAAAAAGAGAATGATCATAATACACAAAACATAAAGAAAGAACAAGCTTAATCACAATGAACCCAACAAAATATATCAAAAAGCCAAAATATGCTAAAAAGGAGCAAGAAATGATACCTTCAATCCAGCAGAGCAGATACCAGGACTACCAAGACGATCCATTATTTACAGATAAAACTGAAAATTTGACAGTGAAAAGAATAATGAAACCAAGAATGAGCAGTAGAAGAGAAAGAGCAACGGAGGAACCAATGCACTGTGAAATAACGTAGTAAACTATGAAGAGGAAGATCTAGAAGAAAGAAACAGCTTGCTATTAACTTGATGACTGATACTTCTTTTGGTTTTGGTTATTGGTTGAAGAGAGGGAAAGCCGAACTGACAGGGACGGCATGGTATCATTTTTAAATCAAAATTCTTTAGCATATAAAGACACATCACATGGCTTCTCCTTTGAGGAAAATTTGATGCACATGGCGTTTTATTAATCAACCATTTTGAACCTTTTTCAAGATCTTACGTTTTATGCCCGGATGTATCAGTTAGGTCAGATTAACTTGATTTAGATTGGCCAAGTAAAATTTTTGCTGAGTTCTATTAATAAAATTTTATATTCCTTAACTTATCTTTGGAACCCACTATATCATTTTTGAGAAAGTTAACATTTAAATAATACAAGACAGACAAAATCGATGAATTATCAATCACATACGAAACATCCTTTTGACTACTGAAAAACTAATCTAATAGCCAATTTAGTAACAGGCTATATTCAATTTAGCGACAAGGGAAACCCTAAAGAATATGCTAATTTAAATTGGTGCATAAAACAAGATAGACAAACAAAAATTGAAACTAAAAGCCTTGACCCAGATGTTCAATTAGAATAAGGGGCTCTTAGGTTGATATTAAAAAGCTTCGAGGGAAAAAAAAAATCGTATTTCAGAAGTCCAATATGAGTAACCCTAGCAAGAAGTTCAACTTCACAGGATGAACATTCTTCCATACAACAATACATATGCATCCTCCAGTTTAATGCATAGGCTTCAAAAACTAAGCCAAAAAAGGTCAAAGAAAAACATTGAACACCCAGATTGAATTGCTGATGGAACTTCTTAGAACAACCAGAAAAGTATTAAGAGAAAAAAAAAATAATAGGAAACGGGAAAAATGGTTGACTTCAAAAAATAGGGTAGAACAGGTGCAAACTAAATGCCACCTTTCTTGTCCATATTCCAAAATCATATTAACCTTATTGTATATTCTCAGAATCATAAGCTTTCTCCCAATCATCCACCACTTCAGACAACTCTGCTTGACTTGAAACTCTTCCAAGCAGCATATTTGAAATGTTTGTTGCATTTGATTCCTCAGTTGCTGAATTGGAACAGCTGCCAGCTCGTTTGGTTGGATCTTCAGTCCTCACAGATGCAGCAGATGAACTAACAGCTACTTCAGAATCTAAGACACTCCACCGGTTAATTGAAGCTGCAATTGGAGCTTCTTTCCCTTTCCATGCAGAACCCTGAACATCAGCTAATCCATGAGACCACTCTTCACTGCCCCATGAATCTTCCCTCCTACCGTGCTCCAGAACTACAGCTTTTCTCCATGGCTTTAAAGCTGCTACCGCTCCTCCATCTTTGGAAGCACCTGCTGCTCCTCCCCAAGGATTAGTGGCTGACGAAGCCACTGATGCACTCCCACTTTGAAGAACAACAGCCCCATGATATACTGATCCATGATCCAACCTCCTCATAGCTGTAGCAGCACGAGCTGGATCATTAAATACAGCCAGTGCATTCTTATCATTCAACCAAACCAGTTCGCACTCTCCACCAAACCTAAGCACCAACGAACTTATATCTGCTTCCCTTGGCAAATCTAGAAAAGAAACAACAAGCCGGGGATCCATATCCACTAGAGGATCAAATGCAGGTGGATGGGGAGCAGTTAAAGTGGTGGTACCCTTAACCCCGATCACACGAGATGGGGGCTTGGATTTGGGTGTAACATGCACCACAATGAAACGCTTCGGCTCCCAACCAGCAGAATAAATTGCAAGCTTCCACCGTTCAGCTATCAGCCTAACTGCATCTCTCTTATCCTTCAGCATAGGGCAGAAAACATGAACCTTTAGACCAGTTAAAGATCCTCTAGTCTTGCCAAGTACCAAGTACTTGCACCTCTCCTCCACACCAAGAACCCACCTTGGATCACGTCTGTACAGGTCTGCAAGCAGCTCTGTCACAGCAGAATTCTCACCAAAATGAAGAGCATCCAGACTTGGGGGAGTGATGTCAAAAGCATCAGCAAGAACCCTTTTACGCTCCAATTTAGCACACTCATCATCACATATAAGCTTCCTCTGACCAAGAGGAATTTTCTTGCCAGTTGATTCCACTGTTTGTAGTGGTACAGGCAATTTTTGAACAATTGATGCTTCAAAAACAGTATCAGCATTAAAACCACCGCTGGTCCCTCCAGCATCACAAGGAACAGATGCTGTTATCCTCCCACAGGAGCAAGTAATTGTCACAGGGAACTCACATCTTACATCAGGACAAGAAGTAAAAGGGTGACAAAGTGCAGTGCAAGTATGCCTGCAATCTCTTCTAGGAGCACCACAAGTCTGCCCACAAGAAGATTTTGAACCTGCTTCAGCTCCGCAGGAAGGATCACAGGGAGGTGGATGACACGTTCTGCCACATGCATGTAGGCCACACTGCCTGGTCTTACCACAGAGCTTGTTACATCGTATATCCTTTGAACCACAAGGTATGTTCCCAAGAACCACATGCCCACCAACACACTCCTTTGCTATAGGGACTGAACAAGGCGGGCAGTCTCCAAAGTGACAGCTATGTGAAGCTGAATGGCCACAAGGCTGAGGAACTGAACAAGGAAGCTGGCATGAAGGAGAAGGTGTACCACATGGCAAAGGAGGAGGGATTGAAGTTCTCCCACAGGCACAGCTTAAATCAGTGAATATTGTCTCAAGGCAAGGTGGACAATGGCCGCTATGACACAATGATTCACAAGAATGCTGCCCACACCTCAGTTTCTTTCCACATGCCATTTGACAGAAGTGCGGATCCCAATCTTCAGAGAGAACATTATGTGGGTTGGAAAGAGGGCAGCACCTTTCACTACACCGATGCCTACCACAATTCTTCTTCCGACCACAAGGTTTCTCACATGTAAATTTTTCATTCTCTGCACTTGTTTTGTAGCATTCTACAGTTCGAGAGGTTGATCCACAGCGACATTTTTGTGTGACAAAAACCAGACAAGGTGCGCAAGCCCCAGAATGGCACACCTCCTTACAATGGTGTATTCCACACGGGAGGGGTTTACCACAAATATTTGTACAATTTGGAATTGGATCCAAACAACTCTTTCTTTCCACCTGCAAACTTGTTTTCCCACAATGGCAAGACTTCACCCTGCCTGGCATCAAGTCACAGTCCCCGCAAAAGCCGGGGTGGCAAGTTTCACCACATGTATGATTTCCACAACCTAGCATCTTTCCACATGTTGAGTTACAAGAGAAAACACCATCTTCAGCTTTCACTTCCCCTCTAACAGCCATGTCTCCACATAGGACAACTTCCAATGTTTTCCTGCAAAAACATGAAGCAGTGACTAGAACCTGACAAGGATCGCAAGGACCGACATGGCAAATCTTCTCACATCTATGACGGCCACATTCAAGAAGCTTATCACACTGTTGACCACACGTAAGGACAGATATACGATCTGAGCATCTTGTTGTGATTATTTTTTTCTCACAAGGACACATCCGCGATGGAGCAAATGCTTTACAAGGAGGGCAGGGGCCTGGGTGACATTGCAAGACACAAACATGAGGACAAAAATCCTCTTTGCTCTCACCAGGGCCCAAAGCTCCCCTTTCAAGTGGCTTCCCACATGGTTCACCACAGGAATGTGGGGTCAAATACAAATCTGACGGTGGATCAGTCCTCTTCCCACAAAAGCAAACATATCGAATCTCCTTCAATGATGTAAGCTGCACAGACTGACAACCCGGGCACCGCCAATTAAAACCTTGACTCTTCTCAGCTGACAAGTCAATAGAGGTAGGAGCACGAGCCCATTTCTTAATACAATTCAAATGAAAAATTGAGTAACAGCTCGAGCAAGACCAAACAGATGCAGATCTCCGCACCATGTCATAACAGATCATACACTCAACAGTACCCTTCACAAGTTTGTCCTGAATTTCTTGCACAAGCTGGGGCAAATTGGGATCTTTCAACTCAACCTCCTGAGTCTGGCTCCTCTCCCTGTCTCTCCTGTGACTCGTAGGCCAAGTCTTCCGACCCCCTCTAGAGGGGTTGGAATTGGTATTAGTATTGGCATTGCCACCATGCCTAGGATTGGATGGCACAGAAGAATGATTGGGGTGTCCACCACCATTCCCTTCAGGGGTTGAATTGAAGCTCGTTGGTCGATTCACAACAACAGATGGGCCAGATCCTCTTGGGACCCATGTTTGACGAGCATTCTGGAATCTATTAGTCCTATCCCTTTGATCACTTCGGGATGGAAAGCTCATACTCCGATGACAAATACAACCAAAATTACCGGTATCGTCCGCAACAATAATTCACAAGAAAATGGAAAGAGAACCCAAATTCAATCGATTCAAACTGCACCCAAATTTTTAAGAAATAAATCAAACAAATATATAGCAATTCTTTACATAAAATCTAAATCGCAATTTTCATTTGAAAATTCAGTTCCAACTAAAAAAATTCATTGCAGGATTTTCAATTCATTCCTTGGGTTGATTAAGCAGAAGCAGAGCAAACCCTAATCGGGCCCTCGATTACGATATATCTCATTCATTTCTTGATAAATTTAGAAATGAATTAAAAAGAAAATATTCAAATAAAAAATCGAAAAGAAAAGAAAGAGTATGAAGTACCTGAGCAGAAAAACTTTGATTCAAGTAATATACAGCTCTGTTTCTCTCTCCAAGTTCTTTGTACATTTATTTTCCTTTTTTATTTTTCAACTTTCTGATAAATAAATATATATAGAGAGAGGGGGAGTCGGTCTTTGCTCATTGTCAAAGGGGTATTAGAAGAGACAAACAGTGGTCATCTTTTCGTGAGCTCCAAGATCCATTTTTTGTAAATTATTTAAAATCGCTTCAAATGAAATAATATAATACAGTTAGGACTAAAATATGTTTTTTATTAATAGTATTTAACAATTTAAAACTCAGTTTCTATTATAATCTTTGCAAAACAGATTGAAATAATATTTTATAATATCATTTATAAATAATAAAATTATATAATAAATTGATCATTAAATATATTATAAATATCTGAATTGGTTGAAAAATCCGATTAAAAATTTAGATATTCAAATCCACATAAAAATTCACTTTTAATAACTAAAATCGTCCCAAATTCGATTATAATTATCTATTTAAATATTTAAATTTATTTATATTAAAAATATATATTTTTTATTTTTCAAAATAAAAATAAGTAAAAATTATTATTTTAATTTAATAAAAAATATAATATAATTATAACATTAATATAATTAAAAATGCATATCTACATATATATATATAATTTTCTTTATAAAAATAATTATTTTAAATATTTTTAGAATATTAATTAAACGGGTAATGGATATGAAATAACCCATTAATTTATTTTTAAAAAAATTTTTATTTAAAATTTAATTGTAAATTTTCACCAATGAGAATTGGCGAAAAATAATATTTTATGCTGTGAACCGAATCGAAAACCGAATTTAAATAGTCTAACTCAGTT
>CANUEX010201741.1:0-10873 GCA_948099535.1 Jatropha multifida | reverse complement strand
CATAACTTTTCTGTCTGTCAAAAGCAGTCTTGATTCGGTCTTGTATAACAGGTACCTTTTCCGATGTAACTTGAATCAATTCAGGTCCTACTAGTTGCTTATCTCCTATTTTCTCCCAACATATAGGTGATCTGCATTTCTTTCCATATAAGGCTTCATACGGTGCCATACCTATACTCGCTTGATAATTGTTGTTATAAGCGAACTCTGCTAATGGTAGGTGTGAATCCCAATGTCCACCGAAATCTAGTATACACATTCGAAGCATATCCTCCAACGTCTGAATCGTTCTCTCAGACTGTCCATCAGTTTGTGGGTGAAAAGTCGTGCTAAAGTCAAGTCTTGTTCCTAGAGCTTTTTGTAAAGATTGCCAAAATCGAGAGGTAAATTGTGTTCCTCTATCAGAGACAATAGAAACTGGAATACCATGAAGTCGTACTATCTCGATTCAGCACAACCAGTTTTGGTATAAAAATCATAAGTTGAGCTATATGTATTCAAATTGGACACAAGAGGATGATTTAGAAATATAAGAAGTATAACTACAACTTTTATGAAAAACACAAGATATTATCTTGTCATTTTAGTGGCCAAAAGAGACATTTGATTCGGATATATAAGTGAGACGCCATAACAAAACCAGTTTTGGTATTTAAATCATAAGTTGAGCTACAAGTATTGGAATTGAACATAAGAGGATGTTTTGGAAAGCTGAGAAATAGAGCTACAACTTTTACAATAAGTCAAAAGCAAATAAAAATTATAAGAGGGTCGAAAATGACTTCCAGTCCACCCTAAGTATACCTCTAACATCAAAATTAATCAAAAACCTAAAATTTAAAACTTAAGAGAATGAAAGGGAAACTAGAATATTATTGTACTAACATCTTTTTCAAGCTTAAACAAGCTTAAAAACTCTATCCTTGGGCTTTCTCCTTGCCTTTGATGGAGGGTTCACCAATCTCTTCAAAATAGGAAAAGAGCTCATTAAAATCAAAATTAACACTAGAAAAGAAAAGGGCATGGCTTAATGCATGAATTCCATGGCTAATCCTATAATTAGACTTAATAAATCACAAAAACCAAAAGTTACAACTTACCTCCTTTAATCGCAACTCCAAAACCAAAGCTTAGAAACTCCAAATTCAAGCTTCTACTACTTAATTCTCAATGTTTAATTAAAATCCTATGATTTAATTAGGTGGTTTAGTGGTATTTGGAGGTAGGAAAATGAAAGAAAAATGGAGGAAGAAGGAAGAAGAAGTTGGTGTGGAGGAAGAAGAAGGGAGGAGAGAGAAAGTGTTGGTGATTTAAGTAGCAAAGTCAAATTTTGCTTCTCATTTTATGCTAAATCAATGGCCAAGATCAAGTTTTAGGTAATCTCATCCAATGGCTCTAAATATTTTTCAAATAATTTATTTCTAAATATTATTTAACTCCACAAATTAATTCAATTAACTTTCCAAAAATAATTCACTATTTATTCCTTAACATACCATAATAAAAAATAATATTCACTAGTTGCCGCAATTTTCCAAAAATATTCGTGAAATATTCTCTACCCATCTAAATCATGCAAACATGCTCCAAAAATATTAATTAACATACTACACACATGTAGTAATTTTTCCGGAGCAAAATAATACCATGTCCCGGACCGATGGTACTATTCACAGACTGATAAATTACTATTACCGATACTGAAAAAGATACTAAAAAATAGTCCGTTACAGTGTCAAATCTGTCCCGGCAGCAATATTTATACAAAAAATACAACAATAATTTTTACGAACTCTTCACCTAATGCCATACTTCTTTTCCTTAAAACAAGGGCTTCCATCCCTTTTTAATTAACATATCTAGCAAAATCTCATTCTCCAACACTCCTTGAGATTGTGCTAGAAATTTAAGCCTTCTTTTTAATATATCAACCAACTTCAAATTTGCTGGATCTTCTCATCTTCTTTTCTTTTTCTCTTCTTGCAGCAACTATTCAAAACTCTCCTCCTTCATATCAACTCCTCCTTATTACAATACTCCATAGAAATAAGGCTCATAGCCTTTTAAACAGCAAATTTCATAAACTAGCAGTTTAAGGACATGCACAAGTCCCTTTAAACATCAGCAATTTTTGAATTTGCATGAGTCCCTTCAAACATCTATAATTTTTAGACATTGCAGATGTCCCTTCAATAAATAATTCTATAGCTTATGGATATGTCGGTCCCTTCAAACATAGATTTGCAGTTTAGAGACATGCAAGTCTCTTCAAAGAAAAATTCAGCAATTTATGGACATGCCAAGGTCCCATCAACAAGGTTCAACAATTTTTAAGACTTGCTTTGGTCACTTCAAAGCAAAGTTATGTTGTAAAACAGAAATAAACAAAGATCATGCAGTTTTAGGACTTGCTAAGGTCCCTAAAACAAGTTTTGCATCACTGTTGTAAAATAGAGAGCTAAAAAGCTCAAGAAAAAAACCAAATTTGATGAAGTAATCATGCTTCATCTTCGACCAAAAATATGAAACTAACTCTCACAAGGGAGCAGATTTTCATTCAATTACTCTAAGCTTTTCATGAAGGAGGAAGTAGCAAAAGAAAACTTACTTGATGAAATTCACTTTCAACTTAAACAAAACAAAAGCAACTATAGATGTCAAACCATGCCCTAAAGATTGTTAATCTCAAAAACAACAAATAGAGGCCCCCTAAAATATCATTGGAGCTTTGATACCATGTTGGAAAATGGGGGAGGAAAGCTGGTTTTAGAATCAACAAAAATATATCTTAAACACATAACAAAGAAAGAGCTAAAGAAGAAGAGGAAAAACATAAATTCATTACTCATAGTAAAAGGATTTACAAAGCATAAAGAATAAAGGTTTTTTCTTCTTCTTCTTCATTCTCAGAACTATCTAGCTCTCTCCTTTTTTGTCTTTTTCACTCAAATTTGTCCCAGCAGCTATATTTATATAAAAAATACAACAATAACTTTTACCAACTCTTTACCTAATGCCATACTTCTTTTCCATGAAACAAGGGCTTCCATCCCTTTTCATCTAATGTATTTAGCAAAATCTCATCTCCAACAGATCTCGCAACAATCTTTGTGTCCCTACACTCTAGAACAAAATGGATGTGCAAAACTCAAACATCGTCATATTATTGAAACTGGTTTAGCTTTGCTATCTCATTCTTCTCTTCCAAAGAAATTTTGGACATTTGCTTTTGATACTGCTGTTTATATTATTAATTGGTTGCCTATGATTAAGCTTCATCATAAAACTCCTTTTGAACTACTTTTTAAGTGTAAGCCTAATTATCACCAACTTTAAGTCTTTGATTGTGCATGTTATCCTTAGCTACGCCCGTATTTTAAAACCAAACTTAACCTTCGTTCCAACAGATGTATTTTTCTTGTGCTATAGCAAAGTTCACAGGCTACAAATGTTTTGATTCTGTTGATAATAAACTGTATATCTTACGGCATATGGTCTTTGATGAGCAAGCGTTTCCTTTTGCCAGAGATGTTCTAGTGCCTTCATCCATTACTCCAGAAGCTACCCATACTACTGTTTTTATACCTGCATCAACAGTTGTGTTCGAAACTATTCTAGCTTTTCATAATCCATTATATGCTGATACACCACCTCCAGTCACATCGTCTCCAACTACATCACTTCCCACAGCTTCACTGCCTATTGTTGAGCCTCCTACCTTACAACCAATCGATTCTTCCAGTCACAATAATGATCACTCTGTAAATGTTGCACCAACTCGACAACATCCAATGATAACCCACCCTCAAATTGGAAATTTCAAACCAAAGCGGCTCCTTTCGCTAGTTACTTCTCTAATACATTTTTGCATGGCTTAATGCTAATGATCACTCTCTAATACATTTTTGCATGGCTCTCTTGATACTCTTGTGTTTATGCAATAGCCACCTAGTTATGTTCACAATCATTGTCCCGATCATGTCTGTCTCCTGAAAAAATCAATTGATGGCCTTAAACTAGTTATCAGGGTGTGGCACAAATGTTTAACTGATGTTCTTTGCAGCCTTGGTTTTAAAGGTTCTAAAACCGATACCTCTTTATACTATTTTACTATGGGTTCGATTACTAGCTATTGTCTCATCTATGTTGATGATGTTATTGTCATGGGCAATTACCAAGCTGCAATTTCTAATCTGATATCTCAATTACACAACGATTCCTAATATAGGATCTTGGTCGGCTGCATTATTTTCTTGGACTTGAGGTTATTTGGCGTAAAAATGGTTTGCGACTCTATCAAACCAAATATATTGGAGAACTTCTTTATCGAGCTAACATGGACAATTGTAAACCAGTTTCTACTCCTATTTCTCCTACTGAAAAGTTGAGTCTTGGTGATAGTGCTTCTTGTTCGGATCTCACTCTTTTCCAAAGCATCATTGGGGGTCTTCAATACTTGACCTTGACGAGATCAAACATTTCCTTTGCCGTGAACAAATTATCCCAGTTTATGCATTGCCCTACTGAGCAATATTGGCAAGCTGCCAAGTGTCTTCTCTGTTATTTACATGGTACTATGGATAATGGTCTTTTTATCTTCAAGTCTACTCATTCTTATTGAATGCTTATTCTGATGCTGAATGGGGTGGTAGTCTTGATAATCGCAAGTCAATGACTGGTTATGCTATATTTGTTGGCAGCAATTTGATTTCTTGGCGTTCCAAAAAGCAACAGGCTGTCTCTTAGTCTTCTACTGAAGCGGAGTATCATGCCATTGCATCTGCCGCATCTGAGTTAGTATGGCTACAATCTCTTCTTTGTGAGATTGGCATGTCTCTGTCTAAACCTTTGACACTATGGTGTGACAATCTTAGTGCTAGTTATTTTACAGCAAATCCGGCCTTTCATTCTCAGATGAAGCACTTGGAAATTGATTTTCACTTTGTTCGTGATTGGGTCCAACGACAACAATTACTTGTCCGTTACATTAGTTCCAAAGATCAAATAGCTGATATTCTTACAAATTCATTGCAAAAGAAGCCTTTCTTTTTCATCGGTCCAAGTTGACAGTGTTTCCTTCCCCAGCAGGAGGGTGATAAGGATTATCAATGAGTCATTCAAATTCAGTTTTCTACTCTACTATGGTTTCCTGATATGTTGTAACTTATGACAAGGGTTAGCTCTTGCTATGTATATAATACATGTATTACTCAATCAATATATTCAAGTCTTCCAATTGTTTTACATCTCACTCTTTTTCATTAGGTAACCCTAAAAAAATAATAAGCAGAATTGAGCCTTCTTGTTGCTACTACTACCTTGTTCTATTCAATTTCATTCACCTCTTCATCTCATTTGAATTGTTTTTCTTGTTTGGCAACTATTACCTTTTCTGATGCGAAGAATGGACATCCTCGGATCTTTTGGTGGGCAAATATTGAAAATTTCGCAATTTTAATTAAGTAAATAATAAAAATAAAAAATCTTTCCAGTAAATCCTAATTGAATATCATATACCTTTTCTTATTCCAAGCAGCAATTTACATGTAAATACATAGCATAACATTCACTTCAAACACAAATATGAAACAAAGGGAAAAATATGTTCATCATCCGTGATTTCCACCGCTCTTCCGTTCCTTCTCAATCTGCTGTCTCTGCTTCTCAGCAAGCTTCTCAAGAGCTGACTGCACAGCATCTCGGCCACCAATGATCAATCGGGTCACAATTTCCGGATCCTTCTCAAACCGTGCCTCCTCAAACTCCTTCCTAGCATTCTCCCTCAACACATCTCTCCACAACACGCCCTGTGAATCAGGCCACATGAAGAACCGTGTTGCCCGCTGGATGTCTCGATACAGATGCAGTGCCTCTCTCCGATTACTGGTGAGTTGCTGCCGATTCAGCAATTCTTCCTCCTCATCATCCATTGATTGCTTTTTCTTCGCCACATGCCGATCTAGTAATTCTTCTATGCTGTCTGGACCATTGTGTAAGAAACACGTATAAGAAACGACAACATTCTGTGTCATAAGACCCTTAGAAATCAACAAACTTCGACATTTCCGCATCTGTGCACTGATCATTCTCCTCTCTACACCCTGTCTCTGCACATACATTAGAAAATAAATAAAAGTGTTTTAACAATTACTGGTGAAAAATGATCCATTCATATTCAACAATGTTTAGCCAAGAAGTTGCTCTTGGAACCATCCTAAAGTAATAAAAACGGCATAAAGCAACTCCACAAATAAATTAGACAAATATATAACTTTTATGTCTTACTGTCGCTAGAATATGACAGTTAATAATACTTTTAAGGCATTCTTAAGTTCAGCACAAAGTGGATTCAGCTAATAAGACAATATCTTCAGATCCAGAGAACCAAAATAAAAATGTGAATCAAAGAGAACATATTGTTTCAAAGGGAAGCGGATCACTTTGCAACTTCGCTTGCCAAAATGGCACTTGGAGGTTTCCTTCTCAGACTTAACAGGCAAATAAAATCTGTGTTCAGGGATAAAAAAAAATGATAAGGAGCTGAGCAATTAATTTTCAGATCTATTTCCTTTTCCCTAGAAAAACTTGAATTCACATTATACCAACAATTTGTTAGCTAATCACAATCATATATAATCGATACTGGCTTTTAATATTTATTCATGTAGTCTTTACTTTAGGTTGCTTTGTGCTCAACTTATCGCATATTGTAAAAACCTGAGAGCACATGTGATGTTTGGTATAATAAAACAAAAGAAAACCAAAGCTGAAAAAGCACTGATCGACTATCTCTATACTTGTGGTTAAATTTAGAGTTCCTTAACAGATAGGCACTTCATTAAACTTTTCTACAACAATTCCTACAGTCTCATCCAGGTGAAACTGCATAACAGAGCAGTCTGAAAAAAGAAATATATAGAAATGGATAATTATATCACAAAAGAAAAGTAAGAAGATAAGACATATCCTTTCAATTGGTCATTCTGGCGTTAAAATAATTCAAAGAATGAAAAGAAAAAAAATAAACATGATATTTGATTATATCTATAGCAGTACATTCTTTCAGACTCATAAAATTGAAAATTACAAAATAAAGATAAGAATAAAATTTTCTGAACCAGAGAATATAAGTACCTTATGCAGCTGTTAGCTGACATATGCATAGATTGGAAGTGTGTTCTGCAAGTATTATGAAGGGTATGCAATTTGAGAAAGACTCCAATGTTTTGAGCTATCCAGAGCACTCAAAATTCACAACCAATGTATAGTTAAGCAAACAATCAATCTTTATACCTAAACATTAAGTCAAATTTAAGGATTAAAAACTCAAATGGTTGTAACTTGTAAGGACCTCGACTCCAGGAATAATTTTCTCAACCCTGATTTCCTTTCTTTTCTTCTTATAAACATCCATGTCTTGCTCCACTCTTCTCTGTTTCTAATGTATACACAGTAATTCACATATATTGATATCTAGGTAATTGACTCTGAAATTTCAGGCACTTCAAAACAAATATAATAAAGAATGCAAACAATTCTTTATCAGAGATGAACACTTACTTATTAAGAACATAATTCACGGAGGAACTTTTGGCAATTGATGTGTTTCCCACTAATTGAGATCTCAAACCTATTTCAATCCATTCTAAATTATTATGTATACTTATGAAATAGAAATATAATATAATAAGAAAACTATGATAATCATTATATCAAAAGTGAGTGACAAATAATTTCTTTCACATATTAAAAAATAAATATAAAATCAATAAATACTTAAATATTCAAAAAATTAATCTAGTGCCTGATTTTTTAAATATAATACAGATCTATTCACTTGTTATCCTGAAGGCATGAGAGTCTAAACTAAAAACACGTACCAGAAAAGATGGTGCAATTTTTTATCCAGGGAATGAAAATATCATTTGGAATCACACTACAAGCATATGAACTACTGTGGAGATCATTTGACTCCATTGTAATTAGTAGTAAGCATTCTCATCTCTATAAAAAAAACCAACAAACCCTAAGAAATTTTCAATCTCTTGTAAAAACATGAATCTTACAAATGAAATTTACAATTCGAGCGTTGTCATGATTTTGAATAAAAAAAAAGACAAAGGAAAGCAGGGAGAAAAATCACAAACCTGGATTTAAAATATACAAGGTGTACAAAAATAGTAATCGAAAACAAAAACCAAACTCTATCATGCATCTGATTTTGTTATAAAACAGAATGAATTAAAACTGGAATTGAAAATTTATTTTTAACACTAAATACTGGAACAAGAAAAGTTAAAAAAAAAAATAGAACATATCAAATTACTATTTTTGGCCTAAACCCTAAAATACAAGAGATTTCTTTTTTTTTTTTGCCTAAACCCTAAAATACAATAGATAGTTCAGCCCTAAAAGAGAAAGGCACAAGCAAGATTATGCAATAGTGACTTCAACCGTGATAAATATAAGAGAGTAAGAAGGCCACGAGGAGAAGGAGAAATGCAAGAGCAGAGCTAAGTACAGCCGTCTGACATGGCATCCTAAGAATAGAACTGTCTATAGTGAACCTTAAGGCCGCCGTTATGCAGTTTCAAAAGGATGAGACCTACTGTCGATAAGCTTAATTAAGTGCCTATCTATTAAGAAAC
The DNA here is from genome assembly GCA_948099535.1 of Jatropha multifida. Taxonomy (NCBI): domain Eukaryota; kingdom Viridiplantae; phylum Streptophyta; class Magnoliopsida; order Malpighiales; family Euphorbiaceae; genus Jatropha; species Jatropha multifida. The sequence continues at coordinate 2,225 of CANUEX010201741.1, read as the reverse complement.
TACAAAATAAACCCATGATTACTACAATTTCAATGGTTTAATTCAAGCCAAGATAAGAATCAACAATTTTTCCTGCAATAAAAATTCCACCTAAAATACTCATCTCCTCACAGCATGTCATTGTTCAGCTAAATTTCCCCTAAAACTGAATTAGTCTACTTGTTCAAGAACACAAAATTAATATACAGACACACAGCCCAATCCATGGGCAATCATAAATCAATTAATCCCATCCACCAATACAATATTCTCATATTTAAAATTCATCATCAACCTCTGTTCAATCTCGATTCAATATTCACAATATAATAACAATTCCATATATATTTAGTCTCTGGTACCTTTATATAAATTCAATTGAGCAAATATTTCATAATCTATTTAATAGCATTTGTTAATTATGAATTACATTCAGTATATCCATATTTGTTTAAAGAGGGATTCACATCTAACATTTCTGTATTTCTTGAACTACAGTTAATAAATAATATCTGCCACTATAAACTACTATGGCCATGTATTGAGACAAAACTGACTGTTTAGGAATCGTTTCTGAACTCGATTTAGTTATGATTTTTAAATCTCGCCTTATAAAATAACCATTTTTACTAACAAGCACAACCACGACTTAGAGCTATCACCATTATATATAATATACACATAGTTTTAGTTTGTCCAATCATCTAGAGATAAACAAGTAATGTCAAATGACAAAACTCAGCCACGACCAAATATACTAATATTGATTCTTAGGTTTAGGAATGCTATAACTCTAATCAAGATAACAAAAGGTAGTGCGTACAATTCTAATAGTTGATAGCCGATAAATTCACAACTGACTCTGAAAATTATATAAAATCAATTAACAATTTCACAATCTGATGTCAATTTATGATTCCATTATAGTATATTAGTTTAACTTCACCATGGCTTTACATCGCCACACCCTAGTTGCTGACAGCAACAGCTCCGGCCCCAACTTCACCAAATCTTAGAAATTATATTCTAAATTAATGAAATATGACAAGGACTATGAATTTGGTTTTTTATTTCACATTTAGTAAACAATTTGGCTGAATCCAACCTTGACAGAAACTTTAGGAACACTAGCTACGGCTTTGCTCCAATCATTCCATAAAACTAAAAATTATTTTGGGAAAACGGTGAATTAGGAAAAGGGAAACTGTTTTTGACTCACCATATGCATTGAAACTCACCAAAAAAGGTGTCTCTTGGCCGGAAACAGGACTGCCTCTCGCTATCTTCCTTGGTTCGCTAGTTTGCAGGCTACAAAAATGGAAATAACAGCTTTGGATGAAGAGAGAAGGTAGAAGGAAGTGAAGAGGATTTTGGGGCTTTTGGGTTTGATTCACAACTCTGTTTCCTTATTGAGTAAACCATCAAAACTACCTGTACTACATGTTTTGTTATAATCATACCCTATTCTTAAGTTAACCCATCACACACCCCAATTTCCCACTTTTGTTGTAATTGAACCCCAACTCAATATAGGGAGAAATATTTGTGCATGTACTTGCACTTAAATTTGATGAAACAAACTTATATTAAATGAATAGTATATATTTAATTATTTCAGACTTAAAATTATAACAGGACAAGCTTCTTAATATTACCCTTGGCAAACATTACAAAATTAATAGCAAGACTTGCTAGCTAATGATAAAAGAAAAACATTTGAAGATTAAATGCCACAAAATTTATAAACCCACTTACCTGTCGTTTGAAGCATTCAACTCCAAAACAACCTTCCTATAATTTAGTCCTAAAAGCTCATGTACAAAAGTCAATGTACTTGTAGTTTTACCAATTCCAAGAGGACCCTAAATATATAAAGAAAAAGTGATTAGTAAAAGATTAGACTCCTGCAACTATGTGCACATAAACCATAAACTTATTAATTATTTAAAGTTTTCACATAAATTTAACAATAAACTAATACGACTCATAAAATATATAGTAAATATATATTTTCTAGTAAAATAAAATATATTGGCTAATTTGATTCTGTTCCACATTCTCTAGTAAATATATAATGCATTATATCAAATAATTTGATTCTGTTCCACATCCGTTTATCTAAAGCCCCAACAATCACCATTAAGTACTAAATCATAAAACAACAATAAGTACTAAATTATTGGCTCTTCAATATTCCATAGATTTTATGGTCCAAGAAACCAAATTTATGACTCATAAAATACATT
>CANUEX010201511.1:0-18589 GCA_948099535.1 Jatropha multifida | reverse complement strand
AACTCTTGCGAATTTTTTCGTAGGAATTTCCCTATGTTTTTATTTATCAAAAAATAATTTTTATCAAAATATTACTTGCCTCCTTATGGAAACTAAGCCACTTCTAATGTATATTTCGGGTTCATCAGGTATAATAAGTCGGTGCTCCGGCACCGAATGTGGCATCCGTCGTCTGGTTCTCCAGAATTGGGCTGCGGGTGTTACATTGATACTTGGTGAAATTAGTTCGAGAATGGGTATTGATGTATTTCTATCACCTTTGATTGAAGAGTTGAAAGAATTATGGGATGTGGGGAATGAACACTTATGATGCACATGGAAAATAAAATTTCATCCTACATGCAGCTGTTCTTTGGACTATCAGTGACTTTCTCACTTTTGCAGACTTATCAAGATAGTCAATAAAGGGCTACATGGCTTGTCCTTCATGCCACAAACATACTGGTTCATTGTATTTTCCAAGCTCTAAAAAGATGTGCTATATGGATCACCGAAGGTTCCTTCCTAGGAATCATAAGTGACGAAGAAATGTTAAAGCTTTCAATAGTAAGACAGAGACCAGAGAAATGCCATTATCATTATTAGGAGATGAAGTATTAATGGAGCATGCCAATTTCACACAGACGCTATGTAATAGACCCTTACAAATTAAATATAATTTGCCAAATAGTTTGCACAGTTAGAGGAAAAAGAGCATTTTTTTTAACTGCCTTATTGGAGATATCTCTTCATCCGACACAATCTAGATGTCATGCATATTGAGAAGAATGTGTTTGACAATGTGCTAGACACTATTATGAACATCAAACGAAAGACTAAAGATACTCTAATGATCTGGTTAGTATGGGCATTAGACCTAAACTTCATCCCTTTGAAGATAGAGGTAAAGTTTGTGTTCTAACTACACGTTATGTGTTGGCTAATAATGAAAAGAAAGCTATGTGTAAAATGTTGGTTGATTTGAAGACACCCGATGGCTACCTTTTCAAAGTTTCTCGATGTGTTAACATTAGAGAATGAAAAATATCTGGCTTAAAGAGTCATGACTGTCTTGTATTTATGCAGCAGCTACTGGCACTTGCTATACGCGGATTCTTGACCAAAGAAGTATGTGAGCCACTTGTCAAATTGAGCACATTTTTCAAAGTCTTATGTTGCAAGTAGGTCTTTAAAATCCAATGATTTAGATCGACTCTAGAGCATAATTGTATTGACACTGTGTAAGTAGGAGATGATATTCGTACCTTCATTTTTTGATATTATGGTGCATTTGCTAGTGCATGTACTTAGTGAGGCAAAGATTACAGGACCAGTGCAGTTTAGATGGATGTATCCTATAGAAAGACATTTGAAGACTTCAAATCATTGGTCCAAAATAAAGCAAAACTAGAGAGATCCATAGTTGAAGCATATATTGCTGATGAGTGCTTAACATTTTATTCTAGATACCTTGAGGGTATTGACACCAAATTCAATTAGTCTTCAAGAAACGATGATTATGGTAATTACAATGAGATCACAAGTTCTTTTGCTATTTTTAGAGAATTCGTTCGTCCATTAGAAAAAGGTGATTACCAATGGCTATTTGAAGATTGGAGGCAAAAAACTCACCATTATACCCTTAAAAATTCTGAGAAATTTTGGCCCTATATCAAGTATGTATTCTTTTAATTAATATTCGTTAACATTTAATTATACTTATATGAGGCAGTTTCTCACAAGTTATCTTTACAGTCAATTTAGGAATGCATTACCAACAATGAGGGACTCAGACTTTATGAAATGATACAAATCAGAATTTCCTACATGGTTCTACGAACGTATACATATCTGAATTTTGGTACTATTCTCTTTTTTAAAGGAACCTTTTCAATTATTAACTCATAAATGTTGAACATTTATGACTAATTTGAGCACATTATAAAGGTGGTCGAATTGCATACACAAGGTTATGTTCCAATTGACCTTCTCCAATTAGCCGGTGGCCCTTTGACACATTTTAAGAGATTCACTGGTTATATAATAAATGGTTAACGATTCCATTATTTAGACGTCAGAGAAGTAGGAGTAGTCAAAATTTATATGTGTTATCTAGAGGTGATGATGATTCCCCTTAGAAAGAGTATTATGGTTTACTAGAAGAGGTGTGAGAGTTGCAATATGTTGGTAACCATAGTATTTTCCTATTCAAATGCCAGTAGTTTGATGTTCAACATAAAGGGACTGGTTATAAGGAAGATAGTTATTCAATCACAAGTGTTAAGGCTAATAGTGGTCTTAACACCAATGAGCCATTTATATTAGCTTGCCAAGTTGAGAAAGTCTTTTATATAGAGGATCAAAAAGATCCAAATTGGCTTGTTGTAATGAAAGCACATCCTCGTGATGTTTATGATATACTCACATTGGTGAATGATGATGCAAGTCACTCAGATACCATAGATGATATTGAGGTATTTCAAGAAGAAGAAAACCATGCATGTTGTCATTCTAAAGCACAATTAGATCATGATCATGAGGTTATTTTGGATAGACATGATGTAGAAGCGGAGGAAGTACCTCGCTCGATTGCAATAGAAATTGAAGAGCAATTGAGGCGTATTATGTTTTACGAGTCAAAATGTTGTTGAAGAAAATGATGAAGAAGAATATATTATGATGTGTTTAACGATGAAAATGATGATAACTAAAGGTCAACTATTATTTTGTATTACTAGAGATATTATTATGAAAGTATGAGTATCATTCATTTATTTCATCTATAAGTAGAAACAATTTATTTAATCTCTTTGGTGTTATATGCAACTAATATTACTTAGACACCAAGTAATAATTATATGATTAACCAATGCAAGTGCTTTATTATACCTTTGAGTTCAAAATATTTTACTGTTGTTGTGAAGATTATAGGTGTAGTGTGTTTGGACCACTATCTTAGAACATGATATGATTTCTGCATTTAATTAGACACCGAGGTTGTACAGTGAGGCCAATAAATATACAACTTATACAACATGAGTGGATAAAACAAGTTACCAAAAGCCATGAAACTAGTAGTATTTCTCTTGGGTTGCATTCATGAACATAATCAAGTTGCTCCTTTATCCTATAATCCAAAATTCATAAAGATTTTATAAAAAATTAGAGACTATTCCATTCGTAGAACGATGTTTAAAAAAAGATAACATATATAATCCTTAATATGTCTAACAAGTCTAACTTAAAAAGATTTGAGACAACAAATTTCATTCTTTAGAAAATTTAACCAGCAATTTCAAAACAAAACATAGAACATAAAGAATTCGAACTTGGTCCTAGCAGCAACCCCAGCACCTGTAGGATGAGCTACTTGACCAGGCTAACATGGCTTTCCTAGCTTTGGCAGGTCATCCTACAACATAAACAACACAACCAATTTACAAAATTTGAAATAAAACATGAAAAATGACATGTTTATAACACACTTGAGAAGTTAGGACACTGTTAACATTTCATTAAAGAAAGAAAACTACTACTTTAGCATTCTAATGACATAATTGTAAGTATATTACAAAAATCAAGGAAACAAACTGTGACATCCCGACCCAACAAAGCGATCCTAAGAGGGCAGGTAGAGAGGGTTCCTGGCAAGCTTCTAGGATGGCAGGCTAGTTAGGGTAGTGGAATGCGGGACACAAGAATGAATTGGATCATATATCGAAAAGAGGGTAACCAATCATTAGAGGCGCCTTTTAGTGGAATGGCTGGAGAGTTGAAAGAACTCCAGTGTTAAGCATGCTCGCTTGACAAAAATCCTAAGATGAGTGACTTTCTGGGAAGTTTCCATTTCACCTACGGGACAAAACCGTGCGGGTCTTGCCGATCTAGTATGGGATGGAACCGGCTTGATCCAAAGCGAACAATTCCTCTAGTGGTTAGAGTCAGGGCATTACACAATCATTGAGATTAAATAAGATAATTAAATGATCACATCTTTATGTAATCAAAATCAAGCTAAAAGATAAAGATAAAATCAAATTGCAACTACAATTGCACTTGAATTGGCACAAAGGACCCAACCAAAGAACACCCTAACAAGTGGCTCAAAAATATCTATTTTCATATTAAATATTACATGATAAAACTATTACATTTGGCAACATTAGAATTTGTAATTTGAGAAACGGACAACAAATGAACCTTCTGTTAGTACTGTTAAGAAACATAGAACATTTAGTTTATCATTATGATAACCCAAGAAGTCATCATAGAAAATGGCTGACTTAAACAATTAAACAAATGATCAATATTAGTAACGTTCATCTAGTCCAAGCATGATACACATTTTCTAACTAGTACTGTTAAAGTTCAGTAACTGCCTACTTGTGCTTCTATTAACCTTCATATAGAATGGTTTAATGATTAGGAATTGTAGGAGATAATAGGACTATGTTTTATTAAATAATTGTTGGATAAAAATATTTGCTAGTGATCAGGAAGAATATTTTGTTGCATTACTTTAAATATTATATTATTATTTAATTTGTAATAGTAAAAGATATGTAAGCTTCTGAATTCTCATTAGGAAATTTCATGTGTGAATCTATGAAATGGAGCCTGTCCCTTCTTATCTTTTAACCTCATTTAATATTTCAATGTAAAATTTAACATTGATGGTTCGCAAACTTCAAATATCACTCAAGAGTTTTGAGCTCTCCTTCGTTAGTTATTGTTAAAATTTAGAACGCGTTAACAAAGTTAGCATCCTTAGCAACTTTAGCTCTATGAAAAAGAATTATATTAAGAAAAAAAGAATTTAACAACTTTAAATAATGTGAAGTTCTCCCCCTTTTTAGACACTTCATTAAGTTAGACCTATTATACAAAGTTAGCATCCTTAGCAACTTAAGACCTATTAAGAAGTCTAATGCGTACGTGCACATAAGATTATTTGAGGTCAATGTGTGTTCACAACCAACACAATAAATTATATTAAGAAAAAAAAACCAAGAAAACAAATTTGCAAGTTAAAGTTTTATGATTAGCGGAATTACCTACAAAGTGTGTATGAAAGGTCTTGTTATCAAGTTCCATTCTAATACTCTCTAGCTATTCATTTGCAGCAGTCAATTCATCCAAGCCTTGTGGCTATTCATTTGTCCTACGTTCATACTTCACTTTTATCCTTCCATATTTTCCTTTCTCACTAAATTAACAAGCAAAAAATCAAACTTTGCAATCGAGATTTTCCCTTTTTCCATATTAATTAAGATCATTTTTTATGAGTGTAAATTTGGAAAAAGCTTTCAATGAATGAGTAAGCTTGTCTTAGATGATGTATTCCCTATTATATTTTCCTATTTATAGCACAATTTTGATTATAACTGCTAGAGCTAAAATCTAACCTTAAATGCCAAACAATATTCTTGGCTTTTAATGACTCTCTTTAACCAGACATTTATTGACCATTATAAAGTTTAAACCTTGTTCGGTCGTGACGTTGTTCAGGTGTGACATTGTTCAGGCCTTCCTATCAATCTCATTCTCCAACCTTTTGACTTCGTCAAAAAGTTTGTTCGATAGATACCGAACAGACTCGGAACAGATTCTTTATTGTCAAAATTCCCCCCAAAAGTGTGCTGAAGCATTTATGTTCAGCTTTTGCTCATCTTGACCCTCACTCTTTCGTGTGTTTGGGTTCTATAAATTAGCCAGCTATTTATTTAAACATCCACGTAAGCCCTAAGCATCAATTCATTATTTGTTTGTGTCATGCCTTTAATGGATGTGACTTTTGAGCTTATCGACATCTCCTAAAATGGCGCGCCTTTTGAACACTTCATTAAAGAGTGACCCTTCAGTTTTCCGGCGTGAATGACCTTTCAGCTTGTTGGCATTTCAAATTTCACTTTGCCTTCCTCCATTCTCAGGCATCTATAAATCAAAATTCCAAATCCTACCAATCTTGGATTTTTTTTCTTGCTGCTTTTCTCCGCAAACCTTCCTAAAACAAAGATATTTATAAATTTCTACAAAAATTTAACTTTTATCGTCATTTCTTATTCCTATCTTCCTTATGGCTACTCACCCTACCAATAAGGGCAAAGGCAAAGGCATTGCTTTAGAATCTTCAAGCTCTTCTTTTTTAAGTTCTAAAACCACTAGAACCGATGACTTCCCATTGAGCCGTACTTTGGCTACCATGGAAGCCGCTACAGAAGCTTTTAGAAGGATTCAAACTTCTTGCATTACAATAGGGAGAAGAGCGATTAGTCACGTAAGCAGTCGATCTCATCCTTCAGCAAAAATTAAGGGACCTATAAAAAGGAAGAAATCAACTGCAAAGAAAGAGAATAGAGTAGCGCAACTATACTCTTTATTTGGTTCTGAGGATATGGGAAGGCTTTTAATTAAGTGTACCATCCCTACTGAGTTTGAACTTCTAATCGTGGGTGATGATGTTCGAGCCAACATTGATCAGAGTCGTAATTTTTTTATTTTACATGAGGAGGATTTTTGGCCTGGCATTCGGCTTCCCCTTCAACCAGAGTTATGCGATTACCTTAACCAGCTTGGCATCACTGTCTCGCAACTATTCTCCCTTCGTTGTTAATGGGCTATACACTTTATCTATCAGGGAAAAAGAAGATCACCCTCACCTCTCTACCCGTTGAGGTCTCTGTATTTTTGATGGGTTGATTGCTTATTTAAAAGGCAGATGGAAGGAAAAATTCTTCGTGGTGAAAAGCCCGAGAGACTTTAAGGTGAACACTTCTTGGTCTCGATCTATTCCCTCATTCATAGAGGATCGCTCCCTCATGCAAAGGGAAAAAGCTAGTATTGAAGCTCTTTCTAAATATGTCCTAAAACATGTTCACCTTGTTCACCTTCTTGCCCTGGAATACCCTTCTACCCGCTCGGGAAAATGGAAAAATAAACAAGGTATATCTTTGGCTTCTACTTTATGTATTTCCTAACTAACTTTTAATATTTTGCTTTGTTCGATAGATATGGCTGGCCGGGATCTTGCCAAAATATTGAAGGAAAAAAGAAGAAAAAAGAGGGAGAGCAAAGCAACTGCTTAACCAAGGAGAATAAGTGGTCTAGTGTTGAGGGATGAAGATGATGATACTGATCAAACTACCCCAACATCAAATAGGAGGCTGAGTGATACCGCCACTACTCCTAACCTTGTTCAATCCCTGAACAAGCGGAAAGTTCGAACACTTTGAGAAAATCAGCTGCTCTTCCTTCAATTTCATGTGGGGAAACCGATGCTGCTCGCTCACCATCTGAGGATGATGTCCCCTTACTAGGCAAAGAAAAATAGTTAGATCAGGAACTCCTGAGGAACCTACTCTATCAAAGCCTGTTCGACCTGATGTGGAGAATTATATTAAGAGTATAAATGGCTCCTTTGTATCTTGCTTGCACAGCCCAGTGAGCAGGGATCTAGTTGGACTTTCACTGCTTTCTCAAGATTGGAATTATTATGATTCCATGGAGGAAGATGCAATTTTTAACCAAATGAACTGCAACATTTGTTCTATAAGTCTACTATCTTCTTTGCTCCATTTTCCTTTCATTCTGCTTCTTATATCATATTTTGACGTTCGCCCCTATGTTGTTAGGTTGTTCAACAAGTTGCAGTCATGAGGAAAAGGGTCCTAGAGCTACACAGCCATTATGCAAAACTTGAGGTGTCCAAGAGTGAGGCTATCCAAATAGCCGAAAATGCTAAGAAAATGATGCATAATGCTGCCATTACTCATAATAAGGAGATCTGTGGTTTAAAATTGCAATTAGATCAACTTAACGATGGGTATAGGAAGGTTACAGACACGACCTTAAACATAAGCTTGAGAAACATTCAATTAGAGAAGGAAAAATTTGAGCTTGAGCAAGCTAAGCTACAAGCTGAGCAGCAATACGATCAACTTAAAAAAGATATGGAAGTCATTTTGTGATGTACATTTCTTACACTTCTAGAGCAACTCAACCATTTTGCTCTTTTATTTTATAAAAAACATATACGGTACCAATATAATCAAATTTTATTTTTATTTTCTTCGAAAAAAGATAGAAAAAAACCTATTTGTTAGGATCATTCTACCCCCATAGCTCTCCCAAGCTGTCCCATTTACATCCATTTTCCTAAGATCCTAACACTTAGGTAAAAAAAACATGTTTTTCCTTTAGTACATCATAAATAATATTTTCGCAGGTTCTCTGTGTTCCATGTTCGTTGCAGTTCTTTGCCATTTACATCTTTAATTCTATAGGTACTTGGTCTTATTCTGTGTGTTATTGTATATGGTCCTTCCTAGTTCAGACCTAATTTGCCAACTCTTGTTGTTCCCCTTGCAATCTCTATCTTTTTTAAGACTAAATCTTCGGGCTGAAAACTTCTTTCTTTAATTCTTTTATTGTAGAATCGCATCATTTGCGTTTTGCAAGCTTCTGCTTGTATTCCAGCTCAGTCTCTCTGTTCTTCCAGTTGATCAAGGCTTTTTTTTCTGCCCAGTTGTTCTGGGAAAGGCGCCTAAAATGTTAATCCCCCATTGTGTAAATGACCATGCACTACCTAGGGATTGCATTTGAGCAGTTGGCTACCTTGGTATATTATTATGCACTTGACATTTCATGCACATTCAGACTTTTTGCTTTGCATCATTTTCATTGTTGGCCAACAATAACCGTGTAATAAGATTTTTCAAATTAAGGAATCAGCACCTTCGTAACCACTGCACAAGCCTTCATGAGCTTCATTAAGAACATAATTAGACTCTTCCTCACTTAGACATTTCGCCCACGGATGTGCCTTGGATCTCTTGTAAAGCATTGAGTGTTCATATGCATAATTGACTACTTTCCTTGAAATTTTAATTGCTTCTCTTTTGTCTTGAGGTAAAATTCCTTGATCCAAATAATCAACAATGGGCTTCATCCAACCTTGTAAGGATGTTACCATGGAAAATTTTTCTTGTTCAATACTTGTTTGATTTTGTATTTCCAATGGTATTACACTGTCCGTCCACTCATTTTTTAAAGCTGCTATTTTTGCCAAGTTATCTACTTCTACATTTTGTGCTCAGGGAATTTGTTGTATCTCCCATTTCTCCAATTGAGAGAGCAATTGTATGGCTAGGGCTTTATATTTGATGAGAGTTGGTTCCTTAACATCATAAGTACCTAGCAATTGATTTACAACCATTTGTGAGCCAGAATAAATGATTAATTTTTCATGTCTTACCTCTTGTGCCAGCTTAATTCCAATTATTAATGCTTCATACTTGGCTACATTATTTGTTGCTTCAAATTTCAATTGGATGACATATTGGAGCTTGATTTTGTTCAATCCTTGTAAAATAATTCTTACTCCTGCTCCTGATTGATTTGTTGTTCCATCTGTATAGAGTTGCTAGTGCCATTATTTTATAATAGAATGCTCAATTGGTATTGATACCTCTATTAATTCAAGAATGAAATCTCAAAGTGTTTGTTCCTTTAAAGTTGTCCTTGGTACATAGTGGATATCAAATTCTCCTAGCCTAATAGACCATTCAACCATTCTTCTTGACGTTTCAACCTTTTGCAAAACTTTCCTCTAAGGATAATTAGTGCGTACATAAATTGTGCGTGCTTGAAAATAATGATGCAATTTTACAAAAGTTATTAAGACTCTATATACTAGTTTTTCTAGATAAGAATACTTTACTTCTGTACCTCTCAGAATCCTATTTAGTTAGTAAATAGGATATTGAGAGGCCCCTTCTTCCCAAACCAAGACTGAGGCTACTGTCTCTACTGCTGCTGATAGATAAAGGTATAATGCTTCTTCTTTTGGCCTACTAAGTAGTGGTGAGGATGCGAGAAATTCTTTTAATTCTTTGAATGTTGTTTGACATTTGTTTTATCCATGTAAAATCCTTCACGTTTTTTAATGTTTTGTAAAAATGAAGACATCTTTTTGCTGAACAGGATATGAATAGCCCTAAGGCGATTATTCTTTCGTTCAATTTTTGAACATCATTAACTGTCTTGGGAGATTGCATGTTTAAGACAGCGTTTACTTTTTGAGGATTTGCTTTAATTTCTCTTTGGGATATCATAAATCCTAGGAATTTCCCTACAGTGACACCAAAAACACATTTGTTAGGATTTAACTTCATTCCATACCTATGTAATATGTCTAGGACTTGGCCTAAGTCATATGCATGATGTTTGGCTTTCTTTCTTTTGACTATCATGTCATTGACATAGACCTCTACTGAATCATTAATCAAGTCTTTAAACATTTTATTCATTAGCCACTGGTATGTTGCTTGACTGGAATTCTTTTATGGACGGAATAAATCTCCCTTGCATTTCACTTTCGAGCAGTCTGACTGTCCCCACCAATCAGTCCACCATAGATCATATTAACTACTCCTACGGTCTCTACATTGGTGGGCGACTTGTGCTCCTTTATATCATTAGTATTCGTCTCTACTCATCCCTACACAAAATTCTTAAGAACACCGCGCTAGATTAGTTTTTCAATTTCCTTTTTAAGTTGCCAGTAATGTTTTGTATCATGACCAACATCTTTATGAAATTCACAATATTTGCTCTTATCCTGGAAGGTTGAGGATTCATCCCTCATCCTCCTAGGATAAGTGAGATAGACTACATCATTATGCTTTTGTATCCAATCTAGGATATAGGTTTGACTTCTAGTTAATGGTGCGAACTACCATTCATCAGCATCCTTTGCTCGGGTATATGGGGTCTTTGAGGCATAGTTTGACCGAGCAAGATATGATCTACCGATTCGTGTAAGTGATCTTCTTTTGCTCGATTCTTCCCTCTTCCGATCATGAGAAACCTTTGCTTGGGATTGTTGCTATTGCTTCTGAGCTTCGTCCAATCGAGCATAATTATTTGCTCTTGCCATCAATTCTGCAAAAGAAAGCAATGGGTTAATGTTGATTGAGTCAAAAAATTTAACATACTTACAGTTTTTTGCCATAGCACTAATGGCCACTTCTGCATTTAGATCTTCAATGTGCATAGCTAGCTTTTGAAATTTGGTAAGATAAGCTTGTAATGACTCGCCATCTTCTCTCTTAAGATCGATCAAATCTGAAGAGATTTTCTTGCTTAAAATACTTATAATGAAACGTGCCTTAGATGCTGAGGCGAGCTGAGCAAAAGGTGATATGGAGCCTATCTTGAGCATCTAGTACCACTCTTGCGCAGGCCCTTTTAAAGTTGCTGGGAAAGCTCTACACAATAATGCATCTGTAGTTGTTTGAATATACATTATTGTGCAAAAATTGGCAAGGTGACTCCTTGGATTTGAAGTGTCGTCATATACCTGGAAACTTGGCATTTTGAATTTTGTTGGGAAGGATATAGCTAGGACCTCACGTGACAATGGTGAGTCGTTTCTGAGCCCATAGTCACCGTTGTCACCGGTTACCCTATATTCCTTGAGAATCTCTTTGATTCTCAAACGGAAACTTTCATCAATGGCATCTTTGACTATATGATCTTTACCCCCATCCTGAGTGGTTGCAGTGACCTTCCAGGATGATTCCATTTCATCCAGAAAATCTGTGCGCTCTTCTTCCATCCCTTGAACAACCTGCTTGCCATTTCTCAATGTATAACTGTGTTGTTGCTGCACAGGCTGTGGAGATGGTTGGTTTTGTATAAATCTAGCTAAAATAGAGGCAAATTTATTATATGCCTTTGCTGAGGCTTTGGCCACCTGTCAGTCGATGACCTGAGGTTGGCTAGAACTATTAGGGTTATTGCCTTGATTGGAAATATGAGGATGAGTGACCAATAATTCAGGCAGAGATTGAGATCCTGGATGTTGAACATCAGGATTTTAGACTCCATTGTGGTCATGTAGAGAACTTAGGGAAGCCATTGCAAGGAGGAAAGTTTTTGCTCTACGCTCACCGCACCAATTTGATGAGTGTAAATTTTGAAAAAGCTTTTAATGAATGAGTAACCTTATCTTAGATGATGTATCCCCTACTATATTTCTCTATTTATAGTACAATTTCTATTGTAACTGCTGGAGCTAAAATCTAACCTTAAATGTCAAACAATATTCTTGGCTTTTAATGACTTTTAATGACTCCCTTTGACTAGACATTTATTTTTCGTTACAAAGTTTAAACCTTGTTCAATTGTGATGTTGTTCAGGTGTGACATTGTTCGGGCCTTGCTATCAATCTTGTTCTCTAGCCTCTTGACTTGGTCAAAATGTTTGTTCGGTAGATACCGAATAGACTCTAAACAGATTCTTTGTTATCAATTTCTAACAACCAATACCTGTAAAAAGTAGAAAAAAAAAAAGCTAAGTTAAGGAAGGAAAAAAAATACGCATATTCGAACTTCCCATTAGATTCAAAAGGACATTTACCATTTTTAAATCATTGTCGAACATCAATGAGCTTCTCAATTTCAAGGGGTTCTTTAGAATTCTTCTTCTCATTTCCATTCACAAAGTTTGCATCCTTAGCAACTTTAGCTTTAAGCAAGATTTAAAATCTTAGAAAAAAAATAAAAAAAAGAATTTAAAGAAAGGAAAAGTAATTAATTGTAAAATGGAATTGGAGTAGAAATATGAAAGGGAGACCAACTAAGATCAGGTCACTAAAGCAACATCATAAAACAGAGTTACAGAAAATAAGTGTTACCCTAACAATAACAGTGATATCTCGAATAAGCCTTCTAGTAAACTAAGAAGGTAAGATACGACCTCTTCCATTTTCATTTTGGCCTCAGACTCCCAAGAAGAGAATAGGGATAGAAGAGAGAGAGAGAGATGGGAGAGACAATAAGATCTATGATTTCTTTTTTTTTTTGAGAGAAGACTGAGAGTTGCTTTCCATTTCTCATTAGGAAGAGAGAAATGGAAAACCAAAACAAAAGGAATTGATGCATTTTGTTCCTCATTACTCGATGACTGTACATAATTTTTCTAACTTTTAATTATAAAGTTAAAAATAACAATGGGAACTTATGTGTTTTGCTCCTCATTTATGTAAATAGTTAGGCTATTATAGCCCAAATATTTGGACTTTTACAGCCCAAATTAGCCATTGTTTTTGTTGGGTGTTTTTTATCATCAATATAGTCCTGTGACTTTCCTATTAAAACAAAGTAAAACATGTAAAAATGTGGTCCCTTAATTCATTGCCTCTCTAAAAGACATGTTTTAGAATCATAGAATTGTATATTATATTTATAATTAATTTTCTTTGACTTTCTACTAATTAATAAATTGAATAATTTAGATGCTCATGCTACATGTCCTAGTCAATATTTTATAAATAATAATTAATTTAGTTAGATTATATTTGATACGTATAAGTAATACTAATTTTGACTAGATGAAGATGACATTTGTGTTGATGAAACTCAGTATGAGACTCATATTAATAGGTCTCCTGAAAATTCACCTGCGGATGGTAATTTTATTAATGCTAATACAAAAATTCAAATAATCATTGATAAATGTAAATGTTGGTATTTTAAATATTGAGTGGAATATTATGTTTTACTGACAGATTTATTGCAAAAGTAACATACTGGCAGAGGGTTATATAAAGAAATTGATTTGGACAAATTGACTAAGAGAAAGAAAGAGAAGTTAATTGTTTTCATACCTCCAGGAAAGTATATTCATCCAGTCAGTAAGCATGAAAGGAAATTAGCATCTTGGTAAGAATATTGTGCTAAATCATGTGGATCACCTATAAAGACATGGACTGAAGTTGAACGTGAGTATGGTAAACGGTGGTTTGGAATGGTAAAGGTACATAAAAAGTAAAATTTGTAATCTTAAGAACTCGTATTTTTTAATTATATATTTTATCTTTCTTGTTACTATTTAGCTTTTTATTTTGTATTTTAACTTAATAGGTTATATGTCAATTATATAATTTATACGTGTGTATATCAGGATTATTTTAATGTGAGTCTGAAAAGTCCAGAAAAATAAAAATTGCGTGAAACACAAGGCAAGGTTAAATATGATCCACCTGAATTAAAGAAAACAAAGTTTAAAACATATTGCTTCAATGAAATGATAGTTTTGTATCGCAAGTGGAGGTACAGCTTACATCGTAAGTACTTAGAATACTCAACTGATGAGAAACGTATGCATCGTGTTCCAAAAGGTCTAACAGCGGGTGGTTCGAAGGAAATATTAGGTTTATTTGCTTCTAATAAGTTTAAGGTAAAAACCCAATTTCTATATTGAATTTCATCTAATTTATTCATTTAAATTATTCACATGTTTAACAAATTATTATCTTTCTAGGAATCAAGTTCGACAAATGTGAAAAGTCATGCATATCAAAAGATGATAGCATCAACTAGTCCAAAACCATTCATTCAAGTGGAGTATGATCTGGTAATGACGAACATTTTGTTCCTATTTTTGTTTTAATTTACAAGTGACATCGTTTTATAATGTTGTTGTGTTTTGTAGATGGATGAAAATGACAGAGAACCAACATCAATGGCAGATCTTTGGATGCACACACATGCGTTTACAAATAAGGAGGGTGAACAACAGTGGTATGGGATTGAAGCAATGCGTATTCATGTGAGTATAATTCTCAAAATAAACGATTTCTTATGTCTTGAGGAATTTAACTTTGATTTATATTAAAAATTTAGGGAGAACTAGAAAGACTTAAGAATGAACCCATTGCTGAAGATGAAAATAGTTGTTAAAGATGCAGTATTGCAAGAGGTTTTTCCAAAATGATCAAGTTATGCTCGTGGTAGGGGATCCATATACAAAGTGAGTACTAAAGGGATGATTTTGAATTCAAAAGGAGAAGATGTTGAGGAGATGAAGTCAGAGATAGCAGAGTTGAGAGCCGAGTTGGCAAAGCAAGCACTCTTAAATAAAGAATTATTCTCTAAAATGGATAAGAGGTTTCAATCCTTGACAAATTCTCAACTTATGAGTATACGTGCTTAATAATTATTTACAATAAGCAAGCACAAAATTAAATATGTCATTTGTTAAGCATGAATAAAACATTGAGAAGCATAAACTTATACTCTTAAATAAGTCAACTGCACTTATTGTTTAGACATACTTGATTTAATATTTATTATTTTGAGTTTATAAAACTTACACTTATTTTTTTAAGTATCAATTATGTTGAAACATCTTTAACTATTTAGTTTGATATTTGCATATTTTGTATTTTTTATATTATTGAGAAATGATGATTATGAATTTGATTTTTAATGATATATTGTTTTGTTCAACTGATGATTGATGCAAATTAATTATGGATAGTTATATTATATATTATAAATTATAATATATATTTTTATACTGCATTCATGAAAAAACAAAACGGAAGCAAACACATATGGTAGCCCGAATTTGGTCACCACAAATAATATTGCATTTAATATGTATACGATAATTACACCAATAATAAATAACATATTACACCCCAAATTTCAAACACAAATATCATCAATAGAAATTGGGATAATAGTTATAAAATAATAAAGGACAATTATTATGATCAATTTAGGGGACGATGGACGTCCTATTTAGGAGGTACAATTTACGTCTTATATACGAAGGACAATTATTGTTATCAAATTTGGGGACGATAGATGTCCAATATAGGGAATACAACTTACTTCTCATAAATTAAGGACAATTATTATCATCAAATTAGGATACGATGAACATCCCCTCTAAAGGGTACAACTTACATCTCATTGTCATCAAATTTGGAGACAACAAATGTCCCATTTAGGGGCACAATTTACGTCTCGTAAACTGGGGACAATTTGTACCATAAAATTAGGAGACGACTGACGTCCCATATAAGGGGGATATATATCGTCCACATTTTCAAGTATGATTTCCGTGCTCTTTGCCATTGTCTTTTGCGGATAACTATGGTCTAAAATTAGAGAGATGATGTACGACTCCTAAATTAGGGACAATTATCATCCACCGAAAAAGGGACGATTTATTAAAAATCATCCTCTATAAAATATGGTACGCTCATTAAGGGGACGCTCAATAGGGACGATATTAATTGTCCCCAAAAATATAGGGGACAATTTTTTTAACTTAAGGGGGCCGATTTTGAACGTCCCCTAAAGTATTTTTTGTACTGGAAGGAATAATAACCGGTAATACTAGTTTCAACTATATTGTGAAGGCGTAAATAAGTCTCTAAAATAATTAAGAATAAAATAAGTCTAAAAATAATTAAGAATAATATTTCCCATAGTTATTTCATCCTCTTACCTATTCTTCACTTGTGCTAAGTTTCCTTCTATATAATAATTTTACTAACCACCCTAGGTGTTCCAATGCCAAAGAATATTTGTTGAGTGAGTGACGCAATTTCTAAATATAAAAAAAATAATTTAATCTTACACATCAACTTTATTAAAATATTTGTTAGAGCCTAGTTTTGATCCAAAGACCTATGGGTTATGGACCCACCACGCTTCTACTGAACTACTCTAATCATTGATCATAATTTTCACATATTACTAAACACCATAGGTATTTGAATGCTAAAGAATAATTGGTGAGTGATTAACGCAACTTCTAAATATAAAAAACAATTTAATCTTACACTTTAACTCCATTAAAATATTTATCAAAATTTAGTTTCAATCCAGGGACATATGGGTTATGACACTACACTTCCGCTACGCTACTCTAGTCATTTATAATTTTCACGTATTACTAACTACTCTAGGTATCCGAATGCCAAAAAATAATTAGTGAGTGAGTGACGCAACTTCTAAATACAAAAAACAATCTGATCTTACACTTCAAATTTATTAAAATATTTATCAAAGTTTAATTTTGTTCCAGGGATTAATGGGTTATGGGCCCACCACACTTTTGTTGTGCCACTCTTATCCTTATTCAAAATTTTGCATAATTTTCACGTATTACTAACTACCCTAGGTATTCGAATGCCAAAGAATAATTGATGAGTGACGTAACTTCTAAATACAAAAAACACTTTAATTTTACAATTTAACTCCATTAAAATATTTATCAGAGCCTAGTTTCAATATAGGGACTTAAGGGTTATGGGCCACCATGCTTTTGCTGCGTAACTGTAATCATTGATCATAATTTTCACGTGTTACTAACTACCCTAGGTATCCGAATGCCGAAGAATAATTGGTGAGTAAGTGGCACAACTTCTAAATATAAAAAACACTCTAATCTGACACTTCAACTTTATTAGAATATTTATCAGAGCCTAGTTTAGATTCAGGGACCTGTGTGTTATGAGCCCACCACGCTTTCGATGCGCCACTCTGAACATTGATCTTAATTTCAACGTACTACTAATTACCCTTGGTATCCAAATGCCAAAGAATAATTGTTGAGTGAGTCACGCAACTTCTAAATACAAAAAATACTTCAATCTTACACTTCAACTTTATTAGAACATTTATCAAAGTCCGCTCTCAATTTAGAAACCTATGGGTTATGGGCCCACCACGCTTCCACTGCACCACTCTGGTCATTGATCATAATTTTCATATGTTTAATTTAAATAAAGTGTATGAATTATGTTTTATTCAATATAAGTTTAACAATAACAATTATTATAAAAAAATGTCAATTATTATTATCTTGAGCATCCCACTAATAGATTTTGTGTTGGGTGTGAACAGAAGCTTTTTTTATAGTAATTTTATTTTTATTATATTAACAAAGAATAATTGTTAAGTGAGTTTAATCTTAGACATCAACTTTATTAGTATTTTTATCAGAGCTTGGTTTTGATCCAACGACCTATGGCTCACCATGCTTCCACTGCACCACTCTGATCAGTTATTATAATTTTTACATATTACTAACCACCCTAATTTTCGAATACCGAAGAATAATTAGTGAGTGAGTGATGCAACTTCTAAATATAAAAATGACTTTAATCTTATACTTTAACCACCACACTTCCCTTGCATCACTCTGATCATTAATTATAATTTTCACGTATTGCTAATTACCCTTAGTATTCGAATGCCAAAGAATAATTGTTGAGTGAGTGACACAACTTTTAAATAAAAAAACACTTTAATCTTACTGTGAAAGAGAGAAGAAGAAGTGTTTGAAACAAGCAATTGGCTTGATTAATTTTCATATACGGTTTAAGGTATATATAATACACAGAAAATAGTTCAAAAAATGAAAATAATCTCCTAATATCTCCTAATAATCTCCTAGTATTCTTCTAATATATGCACAATCTACCCCAATAATTACAAGATTCTAACACTCCCCCTCAAGCTGGAGCGTACATGTCATATGCTCCTAGCTTGTTACAAATGTATTCAATACGAGGAGCTCTAAGAGATTTTATAAGAATATTTAGTAACTGATCATTCGAACTAACAAAAGAGGTAGAAATACATCCTGATTCAATCTTTTGTCTGATGAAGTGGCAATCTATCTCTATATGTTTTGTCCTTTCGTGAAACACTGGATTAGAGGCAATGTGAAGTGCTGCTTGATTATCACAGATTAACTTCATCTTTTTAATTTCTCCATATTTCAATTCTTGAAGAAGTTGTT
>CANUEX010201480.1:0-10994 GCA_948099535.1 Jatropha multifida | reverse complement strand
TGGTTATTCAATAAATTTTCGGGCGAACCAAAATGATTTTCGATCCCCATAATATTACGTGGCGTAATATTATTGGCTAATAATTTACAATTTAAATTTAAATGGGAATGTTTCGAAATAAAAATTTCAGGGTATTATACCTCTACCTGAAACACTATTAATTAATAACATGTACAAATAATCATTTGCAAGTCTTCTTTTTTTTTAGTTTGTCATATACTCACTAACAATATCATTGATTAAGATTATGATAATTAAATGCTAGAAATTTAATAAGCACAAATAATTATTAATGAAACCAAAATCAAAGAATTAACAATTCAATTAATTTTAAAAATTAAAATCATAATAAAATTAGAAAACTATCCAACTAAAATTATTTTATGAAATATTTAGTTTTCAAAATTTCGGGTATTACTAAAGTGAACACTGAAAAGGTAAGCTTAGAGTTTCCAAGCAAAGCATCAATAAGGATATCACTAAACCATGTAGGTTGAGTATTGGGAATTCCATCAACAAGAAGTGCTTGTTCTGGAAGGACGAATGTGCGAGCAAAATAAATTAACAGATTCCTTAATAAATATCAGGGTTGTAAATCAGTTATGGAGGCAGTGGTGTTGAGGAAGATAAGAATGAGCAAGGAAAAGGAAGACTTTTAAAGGCACTGTTTGCTATATAAGCCAGGAGTCATACTTTGTCCAATATAGTGCTCTAGTTTCAACTAGCATTTGATAGAGGTTGTTAGTGATATGGAAGTAGCACTTAAAATGAACTAGGCTGACTTTGTACTGCAATGGTTGGTTAAAAGCGTGCAATGGTTCAAGGAAGTGATTAGGAAGTATGGGAAAGCAAGTGGTCTTGGAGGTTGCATTTTGTTTCTGCAGGTGTGATAATGTATTTCTACTTACTATTTTTTGTGTTATCTTTTATATTAAATGTCATAAATTTCTTTGCCATCAGATTTTTTACCTAGACCATTTAGATTTAAACATGCGAATTAAGTGGGACATCTATCTAATGGTGTGCACGTGGGAAAGGTCTGACATACGTCTTGCAATTGCTTTTGATAAGAATAGGGTAGGTGGTTTTAGATGTGGAGAGGTTAGTTTATTGAACTCAAGTGGCATTTTTTGAACTGCTGGGATGTGTTTTATGGTTTTTCAATGTCTTTACTTTATGTTAAACTCATTATTTTTTTGTCACTTTGAATTATAGATTTTTCCCATTAGATATGGGAAGCCTCATCCGTTACAAGTTCACTATTTGAATTGGGAATGTTTTCGTCAGAACCAAATGAGAGATATTACTAATATTTGTAGAGTAGAAATTATGAGGCCTTTCCATAAACAGACTCATGTCATTAAAGAAGACATATCAGGTAGAATTATATACACATTTAAGGAATAACATTAACAAGTGACTAAGTTTAAAACTCAAAATTGAATGTTTAAGAGTTGTAGGTCATTGTGGCTATGGTGATGTTTGTTTTGTGCAATGTAATGGAGTAGAATACCAATCTACAAACGAATCATTGGAGAGGTAAGACAATTATTCATCTATGCGTGTGTTCGATTAGTTAAAATTTATACTGATAAGTGTAGTTTTGGAAATACTTTGAATGATAGAGTAATCCTTTTTTGGATGATCCATTCTCTATTCTAATTCTCTATTTATAGTACAATTTTGACTGTAACTTGAAGACTAGGATTCAAGTATAAATGCTGAATGGTAATCTTGGCCTTTAATGGCCTTTAATGACTCACTTTGACTAGCCATTATCAAGCGCTACAAAATTTGAACGTTGTTCGGGTGTTCGGGCTTCTGACGTTATTCGGGACTTGCTAACTACCAAATATTCAGCCTCTTGACTTGGTCAAACTGTCATTCGATAAACATTGAACAGACTCTGAATGAATTCTTTTATTATCAGAAGTCCCCCTAAGAGTATGTCGAATCATTTATGTTCGGCCTTTGTTTCTCCTGACGCTCACTCTACTGCACTTTTGCCTGCTCAGATCTTCCTTTCAATGAACCGATCAATTAATTGCGTTAAACTTCCACGTAAGCCCTAGGTGTGAGCTCATTATTAGTTCGCATCTTGTCTTTAATGGATGTGACCTTTGACCTTATCAGTGTCTCTTGAAACGGCACACCTTCCGAACACTTCATTAAAGCGCGACTCTTCAGTTTTCCTGGTGTCTCAACACCCTTCCCATCTTCTCCCATTCTCAGGCGTCTATAAATCGAATTCGAATCTCCATAAGTTTTGAAATTTCATTGCTGCCATTTTGATTTCTCTGCGAATTTTTCCGCAAAAGAGGTAATTATAAATTTCTTTCTTTTTTATTTTTTTCCATTTCTCATTTTCCATTTCTCATTCCCATTATTATTACTCTATGGAAATTAATCCCCCTTCCAATAAGGGCAAAGGCAAAAGCATTGCCATAGAGACTTCTAGTTCTTCCTCTTCAAGTTTTGAGACCACTAAAACTGGCAATTTCCCTTTTAGTCACTTCCTAGCAGCCATGGAAGCTACAAAAAAAGCTTCTGGAAGGGTTCGAGCCACTGGTATTGTGATTGGGGAAAATGAGACTTCTTACCACCTAAGCAGGAAACCCAATCCTTCACTAAAAAGTAAAAAACTTGCAAAAAAGAGAAAGTCTACTGTAAGGAAAGAGAATAGGGTAACGCAATTACGCTCTTTACTTGGACATGAAGACATAGAGAGGCTTTGAATCAAATATGCCATCCCTACTGAATTTGAGCTTTTTACTATAGGTGAGGATGTTCAGGCTAATACTGAGCAAAGCCCCAACTTTTTGATTTATACAAAAAGATTTGAGGGCAGGTGTTCAACTACCACTCCAACCAGAGCTGTGTGACTATCTGAATTAGCTTGGGATCACTATATTACAACTTGCTCCCAATAGCATTAGGATTGTATTAGGGCTCTACCTCTTAGCTCGAAAATCTAATTTGGAATTCTCCCCCTTTGTTGTTAATGGGTTGTATACTTTGTCCATTTGTGAGAGAGAAGATCATTCTCACCTTTCCAGCCACAGTGGCCTCTGCATCTTTGATGGATTGACTACTTCTTTAAAGAGAAGATGGAAAAAAATTTTTCGCTTATACAAAGGGAAAGAGTGAGCATTGAAGCTCTTTCCGAATATGTCCTTAAACCCATTCACCTTCTTCATTTTTTTGCTTTGAAGTACCCTTCTACCTGCTCTGGAAAATGGAAAAAGAAAAAAGAAGAAGGTATATTTTTAGCTTTTACTCTATGCATTTTCCAACTGACATTAAACATTTTTCTTTGTTCAACAAGTATGGCTAGTGGCGATCTTACTAAAATACTATAAGAGAAAAGAAGAAAAAGGAGAGAAAGCAAAGCGACTGTTCAATCAAAGAAAGGAGGTGGTTTGGTATGAGGGTTGAAGATGACAAAAACGATCAGACACTTCTTGTGTCGAACAAGAAATCAAGCGAGACTGCCACTTCTGTTAATCTTGATCAGTTCAGGACTACCAAAAAAGAGCCAAAGTCGAGCATCACGAGGAAATCAACTACATTACCAATAGTTTCCTCGGGAGAGATTGATGCTGCCCAACCATTGTCTGAGGATGATGTTCCTCTTACTAGGTGAAGGAAAAGGACCAGGCAAGGAACTCCTGAAGATACTATTCGGTCAAAACCTATTCATCCTTATATGGAAGGATATATCAAAAGCACTCGTGGAAGGATATGAATGGCAACTTTTTTTTTTGTAAGTTTGTTACCTCCTTTGTTTTGTTCTCCTTTTCGTACCATTTTTGATGTTTGCCCCTACCTTTTTTAGCTTGTTCATCAAGTTGCAGTTATGAAGAAAAGGGTCTTAGAATTATGCAGTCATTGCATGAAACTTGAAGTGTTTAAGAATGAGGCTATCTAGATGGCGATGATGCTGCTATTACTTATACTAAGGAGATCTGTGTTATAAAACAGCAATTGGATCAACTTAACGATGAGTCTAAGAAGGTGACTAATACGACTTTGATTATAAGCTCGAGGAATATCTAATTAGAAAAGGAAAAAGCTGAGCTCGTGTAAGCCAAGATGACTGCTGAGCTGCAGCATGACCAACTCAAAAAAGACTTACAGTTTTCTCAGAAGGAAACCGATGATGCTCTGAATAAAATTGTTGACACAGTTGATTGCTTTTAGGAGCGAATAACCTTTGTTTTGCAAGCTCGATATCCAAATGATAACTTTGATTTTATTAGCGACATTCCTCTTATTGATTCCGGCAAAAATACAATTGCAGTTCCTTCTGCACATCCTGATGAACAGGGAGAAACAAGTCAATCGGATGAATAAATATATCAACGTTGATATTGTAGATCTTTGAGTTCTTTAGTTTTTAGTTAAATATTTTGTATGTACATACATTTTCAATAGAATTTCATTCAGCCTTTTAGATTTTGAGTCCTCCAACTCCTTTCTATCTTGCGCTTGCTTAGGCTCGCTATGTTTATTTTATTCACATTTCTAGAGCAGTTCTGCCATTTTGGTCTTTTATTTTATAGATGGCGAATAAGATATTTATGTAATAATTGCTCTTTTATTTTTCTTTAGGAAAAGACAAGAAAAAACCTATTTGTTAGGATCATTCTATTCCTATAGCTTTCCCAAGCTACCCATTTACATCCATTTTCCTAAGACCCTAACACTTAGGTAAAAAAAACCTGTTTTTCCTCTAATTCATCTTATATAATATTTTCACAGGTTTTCTGCATTCCATGTTCGCGGCAACTCTTTGCTGTTTACATCTTTAATTCTATAGGCGCTCGACCCTATTCTTTGTGTTATCTCATATGGTCCTTCCCAGTTTGGACCTAATTTGCTAACTCTTGTTGCTCCTCTTGTAATTTTTGTCTTTTTTAAGACTAAATCTCCCATTTGAAAACTTCTTTCTCTAACTCTTTTACTTTAAAACCATATCATTTGCATTCTACATGCTTCTGCTTGTATTTCAGCTTGGTCTCTTCATTCTTCCAATTGATCGAGGGCGAGTCTCATTTGTCCATCATTGGTCATTGTACTGTAATGCATAGTCTAAACACTTAGGGAACCTATTTCAATCGAAATTATTGCCTCTATTCCATAGACTAAGGAAAATGGGGTTTCACCAATTGCTCGCTTTGGCATTGTTCGGTCTGCCTATACTATATTGTTTAATTCATTCGCCTAATTTCGTTTCTCCACATCTGATCTTTTCTTTAGACCTTGCAAAAAAGTTCGATTAGTAACTTTTGTTAACCTGTCTATTTGTGGGTGTGCTGCCGATGTAAAATGGAACTTGATTTTCCAATTATTGCAAAAGCTATGAAAATGCAATGAGTCAAACTGCTTCCCATTATCAGTTATGCTATTCAGTACCCCATATCAAAAGATTATATTATTCTGGAAGAACGATATAATTCTATTTGGTGATATCATTTGTAACATCCACCGCCCAATACCGGAGGACTAGACGACGAATGCCACATTCGGTGCCAGAGCACCGTCTCATCCTACTTGATAATCTAAACGATATATTAGAAGTGGTTAAGTTTTCAAAGGAGGCATGTAATATTTTTTTAAAATAAATTTTAAGGAAATTCCTACAAAAAATTTGCAAGAGTTTCCCCTAAAAATCGACTTACCACACAAAGAAAACAAAGCACTTCCAATATTCATACCTCCAAACCCCAAAACTCCAAATCAGAACAACGAATCATGTAGCACTTTCGTATAATCATAACACTCATTTTAGATTCTATCTTAACATAATATCATCAATTCATGGAAATAATTGCTATTGATTATTCACTTCAAATTCTCATATAGATAAAACATTAAAAATAATCCCAAATCTCATTAATTTACAAAGCAATATTTACAACCTCAATCTTTTTACAATAATAGTATACATGCCATAATTTACATCCTACTACATGTTCTACCCAAAAATAAAATTTCCTCTCTGATGCTTCGCCTTGGGTCTTCAAGTAGCACCCACTGCTCACAACCTGCGTGTGATGAAAATCAATGCGCTGAGTGGAAGACTCAGTGGTGCTAAACAACTTAATAGATAAATAAAAGAGATTGTCTAAGCAACAAAATCATTATATAACCTAAAATTTCTTAAATCAAATACAAAATATCAAAAGTATACAAATCAATAAATATATTTCGAAAATCATAATTAAATTCATTCTTAAGTATAAAATCATAGTTTGTCAAATATAAGGAAATTTCTATAAATACCATTATAATGCCATTTCTCTTGTAATCAAACATGATTTATTCTTAGTTAAGGACTCATACGTATACCAAGAGAAATATAATCAGAATCGATTTCAGAGATATCAAAGACAGAGATGTGGCCTGTGAAAGCACCACCAGAGATAGATGTGGCCTGTGAAAGCACCACCAGAGACAGAGATGTGGCCTGTGAAAGCACCACCAAAGTATAATAAGCGTGTCTGCTTATCTAGAGAGGGCTGATAACCCTAGCATATGATCATAGCTTATATCATAACAGAGAGGCATTAAAGCCAAGCATGCTCATCTTATAGAGTAAATCTCATCTTACCATATTTCAACCATGCATAGTAGAGCCCAAATCAAAATAATTCTTTTATAAATAACCTTATTACTTATACATAAATCCTTTGCAAAATATCTCATAACTTAATGCTTAGTATTTCAAAATCACTTAACTTACAACTTGTAAATACTTAACAAATCTTTCTTAGGTTCCAAATCAAAATCATATCTCTTTAATATACATACATATATAACTTAAAATACTTAGAAATCAATGTTTAGAAGACAAAACACATGCCTTACCACCTTAGGGTGGTTCGGCCTCTTTAGGTAAATCAAAGAGGAAATGTTCCCTTCCATAAAACACCATAATTCAAGTTAGAAATACTTAGTTAAAACATTAAAGACCTTTACTTAACACGTTCACCCTTAAAAACCCATTTTTACACATTTAAAGCTTTCTTTAAATTTTGGAAATTTCTCAAACATTAGTTTTGAAGAAAGAGGTTTAAACCATCATTAATTTATTTATTAACAAACTTATTTAAGTCAAAATCAAGCATAAAAATCAAAGAAAACTTTGTGCCCTTTACCCACATCGGTTTGACCATTCTTAGTTTAATGGGGAGGGAATGTTTCCCTTCCCTTCCAAGAATTTTATAATGCTTAAAAGTCATTTAAAAGCACATTAAAATCAAAAGAAAATCAAAGCTTGAAGCAAAACTCAAGGCTCTTCCTCCTAAGGAGGTTTGACCTCTCTTAGATGAAGGGGGAGGAGAGGTTTCTCTCCTCATTCAAGCATCTAATCATGCTTAAGAATCATTGGTAGCCAAGTTAAAACATTCAAATACTCGTTCCCCACACAATTCACACAATTCTTAAAATTTCATTCAAAAACCTAAAAATTGAAAACTTAAGAAAATGAAAGGGGAAAAGAGATATTAGTGCACTAACCTTTGAATGAAGCTTTAAGAAGCTTAGAACCTCTACTCTTTGGCCTTCTCCTTACCTTTCTTGGATGGTTCTCCATATTCTTCAAGGCAGGAGAAATGCACATAAAAATCAAAATTAACCAAAGAAATGAATGGAGCATGATTTAATGCATCAATTACATGCCTAATCCTTGAATTCTACTCACTAATTCACAAAACTTAAAATTCACAACTTACTTGTTTCAATGGCAACTTCAAGTTCCAAGCATAGAAACTCCAAATTCCAACTCCTTTTGCTTAGTTCTTAAGGTTTGATTATTAATCCAAGGCTTAACTAGGTGATTTGGGTGAGGTTTTGAAGTAGAGAAATGAGAGAAAATGGAGGAAGAAGAAGAAGAAGAAGAAGAAGTGGTGTGGAAGAGGATGAAGAAGAAAGAGAAAGTGTTGATGAGTAGTAAAATGAGGTGGCAAAGTCAAACTTGGCTTCTTCATTTTATGCCAAATGAAGGGCCAAGATCAATTCAAGGTATTTTCATCCAATGACTCTAAATATTCCTCAAATAATTCTCCTCTAATTATCATTTAACTCCACCTATTAATTAAATTAACTCCATAAAAATAATTTCTCAATTATTCCTTAACATACTACACTAAAAATCACTATTCATTAAATATCTTAATTCTCCAAAAATATTCATGAAATATTTTTTTTTTTACTCACCTAAATCATGCAAACATGCTCCAAAAATATTAAATAAAATATTAGACACACGTAGTAATTTTTTTGGACCAAAATAATACAAAGTCCCGGACCGATGGTATTATTCATAGACCGGTAAATCACTATTAGCGACACTGAAAAAGACACTAAATAAGCAGATCATTACATCATTGACAATGATTCTGCCTCTACCTACTTTGTAAAATGATCAACTGCTACGAATACAAACCTTCTTTTTCCGGACGTTCTTGGAAAGGGACCCAAGATATTAATCCACCATTGTGCAAATGTCCATGTGCTGCCAAAAGACTGCATTTGTGTGGCCGATTGCCTTGGTACTCCACTATGCACTTGACATTGTTTACACGTTTGGACTTTTTACCTTGCGTTGATTCTCAACGTTGGATAGTAATAGCTGTGTAATGAAATCTTCCAAATTAGGGAATTAGCACCTTCATGAGCCTCACTAAAAACATACTCAGCCTCTTCTTCATTTAAACATTTTGCCCAAGGATGAGCCTTGGATCTTCTATATAGCATTGAGTGTTCATAAGGATAGTTGGATGCTTTTCTTGAAATTTTCACCACCTCTTTCTTGTCTTGATTAAAAATTTCTTCATCTAAATAGTCAACAATGGGCTTCATCCAACCTTGCATAGGTGCTATCATAGAAACATTTTCTTGCTCAATACTTATTTTATTTTGTACTTCCAAATGTATTGCACTGTTTGTCCATTCATTTTTTGATGCTGCTATTTTGCTAAGCTATATACTTCTACATTTTGTGCTCGAGGAATCTTTTGTATCTCCCAATTCTCCAATTGCAAAAGCAATTGAATTACTAGGGCTTTATACCTGATAAGAGTTGGCTCCTTGACATCAAATATACCTAGAAATTGATTTACAACTAACTGTGAGTCAAAGTAAATCATCAAGTGTTTGGGTCTTACCTCCTGTGCAAGCTTGATGCCTATTATCAATGCTTTGTATTCGACCACATTATTTGTTGCTTCAAAATTCAACTGGACAGCATATTGGAGCTTGATTTTATTTAGTCCTTATAAGATGATCCTTGCTCCTGCCCCTAATTGATTTGCTGCACCATCTGTAAATAACTACCAATGCCATTGCTTTTTAGTTGATTGCTCATCTAGTTCCAGTACTTCTATTAATTTAAGAATAAAATTTGAAAGCGCTTTGTGCCTTTAAAGTTGCTCATAGTACATAGTGGATATCAAATTCTCCAAGCCTGATGGACCATTCGACCATTCTTCCTGATGTCTTTAATTTGTGCAAAAATTTCCTCAAAGGATAATTAGTTCGTATATAAATCGTTTATGCTTGAAAATAGTGTCATAAATTCACAAAAGTTATCAAGATTGTATATGCTAGTTTCTCTAAATAAGAATGCTTTACCTCCGCACCTCTTAAGACCCTACTTACATAATAAATAGGATACTATTTGACACCTTCTTCTTGAACTAAGATAGAAGCTACTGTCTTAGTTGCCACTGGGAGATACAGATATAGTGGTTCTCTTTCTTTTGGCCTATTAAGAAGTGGTGGAGATGCAAGAATTTCCTTCAATTCTTTGAATGCCTTTTGACATTCTTCCGTCCATGCAAAATCTTTTATGTTTTTTAATGTTTTGTAAATAGGAAGACAACTTTTTGCCGAATAGGATATGAATCGCCCTAAGGCAATGATCCTCCCATTCAATTTTTAAAAATCATTAAGTGTCTTTGGAGGTTGCATATCCAAGACAGCTTTTATTTTTTGAGGATTTGCTTCAATTCCTCTTTGGGATATCATAAATCCTAAGAACTTTCCTGCAGTAAGATGAAAAACACAATTGTCAGGGTTTAATTCATTCCATAGCTTTGTAATATGTCTAGGGCTCGCCCTAAATCATATGCATGATGCTCAACTTTCTTACTTTTGACTATCATGTCATCAACATAGACTTTTACTGAATCTCCAATCAAATGTTTCAACATTTTATTCACTAGTCGTTGGTATGTTGCACCCACATTCTTCAAGTCGAATGGCATGACCCTGTAACAATTTGTGCCTCTATCGGTAATAAAGGCTATTTTTTCTGCGTCTGCCTTATCACTATAACAACTTTACCATTAGTAGGAAATTTTAAAGCTAAAAATTTAATTGAGGTACAAGCATTTAGATCACAAAATAATGGTCTTACAATAATAGCATCGTAGGGGAATGAAATGTCAACAACTACAAATTCCTTTTGGAATTTCTTTGTGTGCTCTTCATCTCCTAACTCCTGAACAGACCCCTATACTTGAACCTATTTTCCTGGAAGCCCAACTAAAGGTGTACGAATAGATTTTAAGTCATCAATTTTCAGTTGCAAAGCTTTAAAAACATCAAAGGTTGAAAGATTCACCGCATTGCTATCATCTACTAGGATACGTTTGACTTGGTAATTTTTTATGATGGCTTGTACCACCGATGCATCAGCATGAGAATGTTGAACTTGCACTCCATCTTCTCCTGTAAAAATAATTGGCGGTTGCTTGGCTGGAATTCTTTCATGAAGGGAATAAATCTCCCTTGCTGTAATACCCCGAAATTTTTATTTCGAAACATTCTCATTTAAATTTAAATTTTTAGCCAATAATATTACGCCACGTAATATTATGGGGATCGAAAATCATTTTGGTTCACCCGAAAATTTATTGAATAACCGTTAATCGAATAAAAATCGGACCAATATTTTTTTAATTGGACCGAATTAATTTAAATTAGAC
>CANUEX010201330.1:0-50558 GCA_948099535.1 Jatropha multifida | reverse complement strand
CATAATATGGGCTTACTATTCCGATAGTCAAATGATAATAGGGATGAGTTGTGATAGTCTAGGCTTACTACGGGCCTCGGGTGCCTTAAGCTTACCTAGGTCCTAGTGCCGGTCCGGCCCACGGTTTTGGGTCGTGACATTTAGTGGGAGCCAATTCTTCATCTAATACTAATTAAATTAATGTGAAATCACTTTATTTATGAAATAATCTATATCTATATCCTTACGATAATGATGTATCTTAGGACATCTTGTTTCCTAATAAGTCGATAAATATTCTCAATTGTTTGTAATTTGTAGAAATTTGGTAATTCTTTTGCTTTTCTCAGTATACTTCGCATTTTGAAATTATATCCTCTTTTTATATACTTTTTCTAACACTTTTTTTGTCTTCTAAAAACTATACATATTTTTATGTTTAGAGAATTTGAGAAAAAAAAAACTAACCCTTTGTTTAAAATAAATGAATTTCTATAAAATTTTCAATATTTTTTTGGAAGTCTAATTTTTCACGTTTAAAATAAAAAAAATAAAGATTTCAATTTTATATGTAATAAACTAAACACTACTAAAATTTACGAAAGTTCTATATGAATTATATAAAACTAAACAATCAAGAATTTTAATTAATTTATTTTCTCTCCAGTTTAAAAATATTTGATATTTGAGGGTCCACAATTTACTATTTTAATTTTAAAAAATAAATACTCTCCCTTCCTTTTTAAATAATTTTATTTTTTAGTAATATTTCACTTCATCCAAACGTATAAAAATGATTGGCCCGTGTAGTTCAAAACTCAGACAGAAGGGCACTTGAAAATTACTTCCAACCCAACCGTCGGCCGTGTCCAATTTCAGCCCAAACTCAACACAAAGTCTCTTCGAAAGCATTCAAACTTCGGGCCTGAAGAATTTCAATATTTAGCCCAATTGAGAAGGCCCGCGGTGGGACGGCCCAATAAATTAACGAGTATACAAATTTCAACATAGATTAATAATATAAATTTAGAAGGCTTACAAAGATGTTCAAAATTTAAGATGGAGCCAGGATAGTAATTTCAACATGTATTTATTTTTGTAGTATAGAATATTTATAGATATTATTTATTTAATGATTGTAAATAAATTATCTTAAAATATATTTTATTATTTATTTATGTATAAACATTTTCATCCAACGTTAGGAGTTTATTCTTCCCAAATTAAAGACACAAATCCCTTATTTAGTATTTATGTTTGATTAAAATTAAATTATTAAATATTAAATTATTTTTACGCGATGAAATAAAAAAAAAATCACATCAGCCACGTGACTTTCATCCATTTTGTCAGCATTTAACGGTTGGTCAGTGGCACCAAAATTCAAAATTCGATTGTCTTCGACCTTATTGTTTGGATACAAGACTAATACAAAACCCGACATGTTTATCCTAATTTCAGGTTTGATTTTCAATTTACACTCATATTCCCGCTCATCTCACCGTCTCTTTTCTTTTTCGCCTAATTTTTGACCAACCAAGCTTTCTCTTTCTGTCACCATTCACTAATCATATCCAAGCTAAGCTCTAAAAACAGTTGCGGCCAAAAGTCCCGAAACCACCTGTCTCTCCTTCTCCGTCTACGATTTCCGACTCTCTCGGCCGGTGACCTCTCAAAACGCAGACTTTTCTTCTCGCTTTCTCCCAATTGAAACCCTAGCAAGCCAACTTCGTCAGCATGAACCATTTCCACATCTACGAAGCCATCGGCCGGGGCAAATACTCGGTAACACTTTACTACGGATTACTTTAAATATTCGCGTGTGGAAATGGCAATAAAATATTCTTTAACTCTTCATTTCTGTTGTGGAATTTGTGCACAGACTGTGTATAAAGGGAGAAAGAAGAAGACCATAGAGTATTTCGCAATTAAGAGTGTTGATAAGTCGCAGAAGAGCAAGGTGCTTCAAGAAGTGAGTCTGTAAAACTTTTTATTTCATTGCTGATGGTGGATTTAGAGTGTTACACTGTAAATTGCTCAATAGAAACGTTTCGAGGAAGTTACCTTCTCTTTTTTTATCCTTTTCTGTTGATGGGTACTCTTCATTCCCTTGGGGAACATGCTTTAGCATGTTATTGGTTGTATTTTATCCACTGATGCCTTTCAATGGGTTTATCGCAGGTTAGGATTCTTCACTCTTTAGATCATCCGAATGTATTGAGATTTTACTCATGGTAGGTCTTGCTGATATCTGGTTATTATTGTTCTTTGAACTACAGTTGATTGCCTTCTTGTTTTTTTCTTCCTGTTCCTTACATCCCTGGTGTGTGCATCAGGTATGAAACTTCCGCTCACTTGTGGTTAGTTTTGGAATATTGCGTTGGTGGAGATCTGATGAGCTTATTACGGCAGGTATGGACCACTTAGTATTACGAAAACCTCGCATTTCTTT
The DNA here is from genome assembly GCA_948099535.1 of Jatropha multifida. Lineage (NCBI taxonomy): Eukaryota > Viridiplantae > Streptophyta > Magnoliopsida > Malpighiales > Euphorbiaceae > Jatropha > Jatropha multifida. The sequence continues at coordinate 48,127 of CANUEX010201330.1, read as the reverse complement.
GATAGGCGTGTATAATCGGTGTCATTTTTTTTTTTCCGAATGTTGTGGGAAAAGTCATGGTTACTCTTACCGGTGGCCATTTTTAGTTATATAATGTAGAACATGGCTATTGCCACGGGTCAATGCATTGATGCATCCAACAGAGAGGTGCATTGTTATGTGCAGCAAATTTTTGACGTCTTAAATGTGAAATATGTGTTTAGAAATTGCACAATGATATTTATTGGTTGAACTGCAGGACAGCCAGCTACCTGAAGACTCGATTCATGATCTTGCTCGTGATTTAGTTAGAGCTTTGCAGTAAGAAATGCTGGATCGATTTATTTTGTTTTCTACATGATGCTAATAAAACGTTATGCTTTCAGTTTTTATTTTGATAAGTCCACTATGTTCAGGTATTTACACTCAAAGGGAATCATTTACTGTGATTTAAAACCATCGAATATTCTCTTAGATGAGAATGGACGTACAAAGGTACGTGTCCATTTTACTTTCCTTGCATTTTTGACTCATGATGTGTATGTCAACTAGTTTTCCTGTATGTTTGTGCATGCAGCTATGTGATTTTGGATTGTCAAGAAAACTGAGTGAAATATCTAAAACTCCATCTTCCATGGTAAGTTGTTTTAACTGTTGCAGCATTTGACATATGATATGCATCAAGTTTGAAATTTTGCACCAAAGTATTGAGTTTATTTTTTATTTTTTTATTTTTAAAGTATGAATATAATTGTTTATAACAGAAACCTTTGTTTTATGTGCTCTCTTAGTTGCCTCAAGCTAAACGTGGAACACCCTGTTATATGGCTCCTGAGCTATTTGAAGATGGAGGTGTCCATTCTTATGCCTCTGATTTTTGGGCCTTGGGTTGCGTACTCTACGAGTGCTATGCTGGGAGGCCCCCTTTTGTGGGCAGGGAGTTCACTCAGCTAGTGAAATCTATCATCTCAGATCCAATCCCACCACTTCCAGGAAATCCAAGCTGCCCTTTAGCCAACCTAATCAATTCTCTCTTGGTGAAAGATCCAGTTGAAAGAATACAATGGACTGAGCTTTGCGGACATGCTTTTTGGAGAACTAAATTTGCTCCAGTGCCCTTGCCTCATCAGCCTGCTTTTGACAGTATGGTAGAACTTCATGCTAAGCCATGTCTCTTAGAACGTAATGGAGATAGATCCTTACAGAAAACCCCACCTAAGTATCGTGAAAAGGATGCAAAAGGGACTGCAAAACAAGATGAGAATTCAGCATTTGGATCAAGAGGTCATGAGACGCCAATAAAGAACACGCCAAGTAGCAGAAAAATTACAACTAAGGCCTCTGGCAGAGCAGTTGAGGAGAAGCAGAGAGATCCTTCTAGTGCAGCCAGGGGTGTTAATCTCTTAAGACTGTCACGCATAGCAAAATCAAACTTACAGAGGGAGAATGAGAAGGAAAATTACAGGAGGCCCATGCCTAATAGCTCTGAAAATGATTCTGAAGTTAAAATTGAGAACACTGATATGGAACTTGATTTCAACGAGAACACAGAAGATGATGCACATGATGAACCTGATGGATTTGAAAATTCTACCAGTTTTCCAGATGAGGGTGACAATAACATGCATCAATTGGAAACCTCACCTATGGTTAATATGCCTGCTTCAGATGAATTGAGAACAAATGACCAGGAATCATGTTTGGAGCATGACATGGCTGCTAGCCCACTAAGTGCCAGTCCTCAGGTTAAGTCGCAGAGAGTTAAAGAAGGTTTAGGGTCTGCCCCTGACTTTGATTCTTCAAAATCATCCAATAACCTCTCAGAGGTCTTTTGGCATCCATCTGACCTTTCAGTCAGACCTGTCATGCCCAGTAGAAAAGCTGATAAAGCATCGGAGGTGATTCCTTCTCTTCCATTTGAGGTGCTGCAGCCATCTGATTTTGTGAAGTTGTCTAAAGAGCAGCTGGATGTACTCAACAATAGAGTCATATCCATTTTTAATGGAAACACTAGCATAGGGGAGAAGCAGAATGTTATCAGATATCTTGAGATGTTGAGCAGTAATGCTGAAGCAGCTAATATCTTGACAAATGGGCCAATAATGCTTATGGTTGTTAAAATGCTTCGACTGTCCAAGGCTTCTGCTTTGCGTGTGCAACTTGCTTCTCTAATTGGCTTGTTGATTCGTCATTCTACTTTCATTGAAGATGATTTGGCAAATTCTGGAATTTTGGGGTCACTTACTGATGGGCTCAGGGACAAGCAGGAAAAAGTAAGGAGATTTTCTATGGCAGCTTTAGGTGAATTGCTGTTTTATATATCTACCCAGAATGAGCAGAGTAGAGACAACAATCCACCGGAATCTCCATCAAAGGATAGTCGAGCTACATTTGGTTGGCAGGTTCACTCTCTTACTTGATATCCTAGCTTTCTTTCTCATGTGCCAGATTATCTGATGCTTGATTCATCTTTTTACTAAGGTCCAACTTCATATCATTTATCTGTTAAAACCATCAGTGCATTAGCAGAAAATTTTTCTTCATTTGCTGCCATCAATTGAATTTCAAAAGTAATGCTTTGGCAGGAATTTGCTTATAAGACAGTAGTGAGTCCTTTATCTTTCTTTCATGTTCTTCTTCGACTTCTATTCAATCTTCAATGAATTACTGGATGCAGGTTCCAAACTCATTAATTTCATTGGTGTCATCTGTCTTACGGAAAGGAGAAGATGATATAACTCAACTTTATGCATTGAGGACAATTGAAAATATTTGCAGTCAAGGAGGGCATTGGGCGACTCGTTTCACAAGCTCAGATGTGATCATTAACCTGTGTTATATATATAGAGCAACAGGAAAACAGGAGAGCATGAGGCTTACTGCGGGATCATGTTTGGTTCGTTTAGCTCGATTTAATCCTCCTACCATTCAATTAGTCATGGAAAAACTCCTTTTTAAAGACACAGCATCTTCCCTTGTTAAAGGCAGTCCACGTGAGCAGCAAATAAGTTTGAATCTCTTAAATATGGCCATGCTTGGGAGTCATATGTTCACAAATATCGGGCGACACCTTTTACCCTTGGCAGAGGACAAGAATCTGGTTCCAAGTCTTTTATCTCTTATTGAACAGGGAAGCGAAATTCTGAGGGGAAAGGCACTTCTTTTCATGGCTCTGCTTTGCAAGAATGGCAGGAGATGGCTACCATATTTTTTTTGCAATCCAAGATTACTTTCTGCAGTGGACAGGTTGACAAAAGAGAAGGACAGCTATCTGCAACAGTGTTTAGATGCATTTGTCCACATTGTTGCATCTACAGTACCAAGCTTACTGGACGTTATAACTGCAGATATTCAGCAGATGATGGGAGGAAGGCGCCATGGGCAGAACTCTGCCATTTCTAATCGGGTTGCTTCAAAGACTAATGTTCATTTGTTTCCTGTTGTGCTTCATCTTCTTGGGACATCTTCTTTTAAACGCAGGGTGGTGAATCGTCAGGTGCTACAACAATTGGCAAATTTGGTCAAGATTGTGGAGACACCGTTTCAGGTGGGTAACTGCATGTCAACAACTTTGTGTTGTTAGTTCATTTCCAATATTTGTATTCATAATTAGCTGGTTTTTTTAGCTGCATTTTGGATTTGTTGTGGCAAACCACTGAGGCTTTTCTTGTCTAGATGGTATATATTTTCTAAAGAAAGAGGAATAAATGGGTTTACGTACTGATAAGCAGATTTTTTTCCCCCCTAATTTTTGTTCAGGGAAGAGATGACTTCCAGATAACTCTTCTCCGAGTTCTGGAGTCTGTTGCAGAGGAATCTCCTTTAATTATTGAAAACCCCATCATCTTTATAGGTGATATTCTCCCAAGTTTGGCTGGTCTATACAAGGGAAATAAAGATGGTGATGCCAGATTTTTATGCCTGAAAATCCTGTTTGATGTGATGGTCATTTTCTTGAATGAACCCCTTGAGGATGAGCAAAGATCCCAGTCTTTGAAGTCAATATCTAATATTCATTTCCTTCCTCTCTATCCCACATTTATTGAAGATGAAGATCCCATTCCCATGTATGCGCAGAAGCTTTTTGTGATGCTCATCGAGTTTGATTACATTAAAATTTCGGACATTCTAAATCTGAAGACTGTATCACAGTGCTTTGAATTTTTGCTTGGTGATCTGTCAAGTGCAAATGTGAACAATGTTAAGCTATGTCTTGCTTTGGCATCTGCTCCTGAAATGGAATCCAAGTTACTTTCGCAGTTAAAAGTAGTTAGGAAGGTTGGAAACCTTTTGGAGTTTGTGTATGCAAAAGACATGGAAGATTTTCTTGAGCCAACTCTTGGCCTTTGTAGGGCTTTCCTTCTATGCTCAGTTGGTAGTAAAAGAGGATTAGCTTACAGAAACGAACCAGCACTACTAAATGATGTTTCTTCTGAGGCAAGTGGTCCATTTGATCAGCAGCAATGCATAAGAGATATAATGGACTTTGGTAGTAACATAGGTGTCTTGCTGGAGTTGAGTGGGTCCCCTGAAGCCAATGTTGCAGACATATCATCTGAATGTGTGGTACTGCTTCTGAAGGCAGCTCCAAGGGAAGCCACAACTGGATTTCTGACTAACCTTCCAAAGGTTAGTGCAATCCTCGAGTCTTGGCAAAAGGGCGTACCTCACTTACTTTTGCTGCGAATTCTGCATGCTCTTGGTTATTCTTGCAGGCAGTATTTGTCACATGCAATGATATTATCAATATCTGTATCCGATGTTTCAAGGATTGAAGCCATTGTTTTAGAACTGAAAAATTCAAGCACAACTGATTTAGCCAGAGCTGCTTCGGTTGTGGCTACAGAGTTGCACCGGCTACCTCGATGCATTTGAAAACTTGTAGGTTTGTTGGTTTTTTTTTTTTTTCCTCTTGTTTATCATAAACTCAAATCTGAGATTTACGGTTCCTTTTTTATTTGCAGACTAATTAGCTGATCAAACGAGTCATGAGGCTGAAAGACAATTTCCTGAATACTGGTTCTGGGCAAGGGATCAATTCCCATGTATTGAGATAAATTCAGTTTTCAATTCATATTATAAGTATATAGTCCTAATATGAGCTTCTTCTTGTATAATTTTTGTATGTTTCGAATCATCATGGACACTCAATCAAATGATTTATTCTTTTCAGAATTTGCTTCGTACTCCATTTTTTTTCCTATAAATTATAAGTTTGATCGACTGAGCTTGTGGTTAAGTGGGTAGAGTGTGCTCCCACTCGTTTGTGGCCTTAATGTTTGGGCGTACTATGAATGGTTAAGCTAATAAACACTATTCTCTCCCCTATCCGGACTTAGTTATACTTTCCCCAAGCCAAGGTTACACCAGGCTAAAAAATTGGAATAAACAAATGTCCATAAACCTGCGGAAGATTAATCGGGTAAAGATTAGCACTTCGCGATTCATAATTTCCGGTTTCATGTAATGGGAGTTTAGACATGCGAAGTGTGTCAAAAGTAATTAAATTAAGTTATTAAGCTAAAATTAAGGAAACCCAAACCACGGTTGAAAGGGAATCAATAATCAAACTCCAAACAAACGTATCCCAACAAAATTCAACCAATCTTTGTCTCTTACCCAAACATGCCAACCTGCATTTTCTCAGTCATCAGATCCCATATGGCTAACGACCCCACCTAAAGCCCTTAGTCATACCTTTAAAAAGCATTCCATCATAACTTGCACCAAAGCTCCCCATACTGTCTATAGCCCCACAATTTTCTTCTCGAGCAATATATAAAATTTTACTCTCCCCAATAAGAGTGAGACATTACTTGATTTCTTTCATCATTAAAAATGGCCGCCTCCTTTTGGTTTCTCTTCTCACTCATTATATCTTTAATCATCTTTCCATTTCTTTCTTCATCAACTAGACTAAATTCACAACCTTCCTCAACTATCCCAACATCTCTAACAAATTCTCCGTTTCAAGAATTGTCACCGGAAATTGCTCCTCTGCTTCCTTCTCCTGGCGGTGTTTTGCCTTCTCCTACTGTATCTTCTCTCCCTACCATTCCTTCCACTCCAAGCCCACCTAATCCTGATGCACTGCCTGCACCAGGGCCTGGTTCTGCACTTTCACCACTAGCCTCATTGCCAGCTTCTTCTTCAGCACCTAATAGTTTAGTTAACTTGGCTATTGCTTTATTTTGTACAGTATATTTGTCACTGCAGGTTCATGAAAATGTGAGTAATTTTCTGCACTAGATAGAGTTTGCCAATCCCACTATTTCCATGATAAAAGTATTGATTTCTTTTTCAGTATACATTATAATGTAAGTAGTTCATTTTCCCCTGCTCAGTTGAATGGGTATTGTAACAATAACCATCGTCTCTTTCTAATGCATTCTCTATTTTCAGGGTTGTTTCTTTTTTAGTTAACTAGATTCAAACTGGGTACTGTGTACATGTTTTATAACAGTAGTTTCTTGAATCCATTAGAGGACAAAGTGAGCGGTTGGTTCTTGGCTGTCACGTTAGTTTGCTGGCATTTCAAATCTTGCAGGTGATGAGTGAGCACATGGTTTTGATCCATACCAATATGGGAAGAAACTATTTGTATTTGAAAAGCATGTGACCCACAGAAAAAAAAAAAAGTATTAGGTGAGAATTTGGAGATAAATATTTCACATGTTAAACCAATCATGCTTAATGTTATAATAATAATAATAATAATAGGTAAATCTGCTTGCTTTGTATACTTTCCACTGTCATCATTTCTCTCGGGGGATCCCAAGCGACAAAACTCAAAACGTAACATAACCAACTATTACGAGATATATATTCAAAATTCTAAACATTTTAATTAATTACTATCAGAATAGATGGCAATTGTCTAATTTTAATTAATTACTATCAATTTCTATTACGATCCCGTTGATGAAAAAAAAATTACATATTTCAATTTTTTAAATTAAATTTACTGTTCTCTTTTATATTTTTCTATCTAGATGTATTATGTCAGAATTGACTTGTCTAGACCTATTCTACAGACTCACTCGTAGACTACCAATGAAAAATAACTTTTTGTTAAGACATTAATTAGGTTCATGAGTGAGGCCATATCCGTTAATTTTATCTTTAAGCCCATATCCGTCAATTTAATATTTAACAACAAACCAATGCCGTCACACTTGTTTTGCGAGCCTTAGGAAGAAAATCCACTAGCGCTGGAGCAAAAGGCCACCGATTCTGAATATAGCCAAGCAAATTTTCTAATGCTGCGCCTTTGCAAGCTCGTCGAGTCCCAGAATTGCAATTAGCCAAGGCAGTCACGTGTACTCTCAAAACCATACATACCATACCAACATGGTTAGTACATCTCTTTCATGGTTTCTAAATTGAAGCCAGTTTGTCCAGCTCGACCATGTGTATAGAGCACACAGATGTTCAATCCTGAAGTACTGAATTATGCTTTTTTTTTCATTGCTCCCAAAAAAGAACTTTATGATATATTAGCGATGTGGTGACTAACAGCACATTGACAGCATACAACATTTAACTTTAGATGAAAACAAAACCCCATACGTGTTTATATTTTGTTTTCCAGAGAAGAAAGCAGGAGACAAAAGAAAAGGTTTAGGAAAAAAAAAGAACAAAATATAGAACTAAACTTTATATAAAACTACTACGCCTTCAACTCTTCCAAACTATTTTAAGCACCTTTCTTCTCGATAAGCTGCTCAATCAGATCAGCTGCATCTTGAACGGTGAGTATACTCTGTGCCGTTTCTTCTTCCACACTGATTCCAAATTCCTCTTCAAGTCCCATTACAATCTCAACCTGTACAAAACATACCGTCTAAGAAATTGAGAATACATTTGGCAGCTAACCGATTTTTGTGTTCTACATTTTTGTCAAATTCTGAAATGTTCTTAGGCATGTAAGCAAGCTGGCCATTTGCTCCAATTTGTCAGATGGAAGTTCATTTATTCAGAAGAAAAGAAGAGAAGAGAGAGAGAAGATAAAACAAGTTGATATTAGACAACACGCAGAAAGGAGCACACATGCATATCCTAGAAACCCCCTTTTTCTTTTTGGATATAATGTGATAAAATATAAAAACTTCAGAATCTTGTCATGATAAAGCCCCATCGGTTGGGGTTGTTCTTTATGGGATATTCAATATGACCATTAACCAGAAGAGGAAAATACAGAAAGGCTAAAAGAAACCAAATCATATTACTGAACTGATGCAGATAAGATAAACAATAATACAATACTTTAGATGATGCTGGGGAAAAACATAACAATATAGGGATAGATATTGAAGTACCGTGTCAAGAGAATCAGCTCCCAATGCAACAAACTTCGACTCTCCATTAACAGCGGTTTCAGGTGCCAGTGCCAGCTGCTTCCTTACAATTTCACACACTTTATTTAGCGTCTCTGGTTTGGCCTGCTTGAAAAGAACGACATCATGATTTTTGGCTATAATTTCATTTGCATTATGAAAGATAAGCACATGATGAGTACCATGTAGCCTTGTTCTCATTGGAAACTACATGTTTAAGTGTAATCTACTAAAGAATGATGAGATTCATATATCTTAAAAAATGCACAACCAAGCAATCAATCATCTTTGCCCTTTGAACTACTAAGAAAGACTTAAGTAGATAATTGCTAAGTACACTTTCACTTTTATCTAAAAGCCAAATGATGATATAGAAAGAAAAGTGTTAAAAATCATCATGCGGCAATGCATGGCCATATTCAGCATTTTTTTTTGAGGGAATTGGTTTAAAACATATTAGTAAAAATATGTCACATGATATAATCTCATCAAGCACAGTATAATCGATAAATTTTCTGCTAATATAGACCGAACGACAAATGCAAATATTAAAATATAACTGCAGTCTGAAGGTTTAGAAATACATACCGCACAGGAGACACGGAAGCGAGATGCACCCTTTTGCAATCTAAGAGAGGGAAAGCTTCTTCCACTAATGGGAAGTGAAAACCTTAAACTAGAGATACCATTTCTTGGTGCCTGCTGAAGCATTAAAACAACAGAAAAACCACATAAATCCAAACGTTCATAAGATAAGCATAATACTAAAATGATCCTCGTACTTCAACTATATCAAACAAGTCAAAACCGACTGGCATCAAAGCCCAATAAATTAGCTTTGATATATGGAACAAAAAAACCCAGAACCTTACAAACCCATAGCTACTAAATTAACTATTGATCAATAATTTGACATTCCAATGTTAAAATAAATTGTTTTATCATCCAAAACTCAGTAGCGTGCAAAAAGCTTTATGAAATATTATTTCGCTTATGATTAAAACTGGCAATTGTATCCCAAGAATCATAAGTTTGAGTCAAAATTGAAATGGGTTTAAATCTAAAACAACCCCTTAAAACCCATTAGAAAAAAGGGATCTTTTACGAGCTCAAAGATCTGGATCACATAAAAGTTGACACTTCCAATCCATTGAGACAGTAATTAAAACAATAGTAATCAAGCAATGACAGCTTCAAAGATAAACAGACAAATCCGTTTGAAAGAAAAAAACAAAGGGAAAGCAGATCAATATTGTAAATTACCTGGGTGCTAAGAGACCTCGAAAGAGAGGTCATGGGGATTGAAGTTCCCGTAATCGAAGCCATGGCGTGTAGTTCAACAAGAACAAGAAGAAGCAGCACGCAAAGAAAGAGAGAGAGCACGAAGAATGTGCGCGAGAAAGGGCAAGTGCTCTAATTGTTAAAAGACTGAAAGAACAGATGTTGTTTTATAGCTGTGTTTCTATTTGCTGTCGTTGTTCGTTTGTTGAGATTTGTTGGCTTTGTTTCTATCGAAATTCGGACTGTTTGGTTATCGAATTTCCATTTCCCGGTGTTTGGTTGCGGGTTAACTCATCAAAGATTTCGGATCTTTCGAGTTTTGCTTCGGTGGCTAGCCGACTTCTTTACGCAAAAACATTTAAATAAATGAGTTTTAATTTAATTATTCTTTTTTGTTAAAAATATTTTCAGAAAATCACTAAAATTACTTTGATTATTAAAAAATATAATTTACTAAATTATCTATTAAATTAAAGTGATAATTACTAAAAAAGTAAAATAATTTAATAATAATAATAATAATAGATAAAGGTAAAATTAAAAACAAAATAATACTTGTCTAATTTTCTATTTTCTAAAAAATGGTAAGTTAACGGAAATAAAAAAAAAAAAAAAAGTGATGCTTACATGGTGGGACTGTGATGATCTAGCCTCATGCATTTACAATTTTCATTCCGTTACACGTTTTCCTCCTCAAATTTAAATGCAAGAAAAAAAAAAAAACGTTTTGAGTGAGATTCAATGGTTACTCTGTATATGCTTATTTTTCACGCAGCAAATCTTGATTTTTGGATTGCAAATAGTAATTTACTATAACTATTTTTCGAATATCTTGTTTCGAGAATCACGATTTATATTAAAACTTCTACAGTTATAACCTGCATATATAATCTGATAAATAAATAAATAAATTCATGGTTATTATAGTGAGTCACGTTTAACGTGCTTCCTCCTTGTTAGTTGTTGCTGATCTTTGCACACTTCTCCCAAAAACGTGGAAATATTTTCTGATCTTTCTAATTTCACCAGTTTGAGGAAATATCCAAGACAAGCCCATTGAAGCCCAATGATAGAGCCCAATGAAGATATGTAACTTTGATTAAAGTAGAGTAGTATTATTATTCTATTCTATTAGCTCGACTCGATCCGTTTAATTTCGAATCATTTTCTTTGTTATTTGTGAAAAGTCGTAAATATATACCACTCCAACCAACTGTTGCACGTACAAATGATGATGCGATTATTTGCATAGCTTTCCAGCTGTTTCCCTTTTGCCTTCCAATTTGAAAATCACGAAGAGACATTCATATTCAATCGGTACCAATCGTCCTTTACAGACAAATATCTGGGAAGCTTGGATGCAGTCAAGGATGCGATTGGTGGAGGCGATGATTATCTTGAGAGAGCAAACCCGCTGGTCCTCGTTAAATCACCACCAAGACAAGGAGCCCATATATGAAATGTGGGTGCAGAATCTGAATCATGCAATCCAATAAGTTTCACAAAATAAAGCAATAAATCGCAAACGACATATGGCAGGTGAGAGAAAAGTTCTCATGTCGTTCGTCGGTTAACCTTTGGTTTATGTATACAAAGCGAGTCATTGCTTTACTTTTATACCGAAATTACCCTCACCATTTCTTTGACCCAAAAGGCCCAAAAAGTTATTTCAAAAGTGAAAATACGACGGTGCCTTTTTCTTTTCTTTTTTGACTTTACGGTTACTTTTTTATGTTTTTTCCAAAAATATAATTTTCAAAAAGTGACTATTGCTTTTGCTCCAAAAAAAAAAAAAAAGAACAATGGAAATAAACTTTCATTTTTTTCTCTCCTTCTCAAATTTTCTTTTCATTTGTTGGCAAGTAGTATTTCGCTTTTCTAACGGTGGTTTGAATAGTCCAAAGCCATGCATGTTGCTGTGGTTTCCTGCAAATATTTTCGGACTTTATTATATTTATTATTATCTATTTATCACTTAAAAAATAATAAAAGAAATTTATTATTTTTTATACGTAATGTAAAACATAAAATTTTTATTTTCAAAATATTTTTATACGTAAATTAGTATTTTCCAAAAAAACAAACTAAACGGCGTTTTTGACAGTTGAAAAAAGAAGCGCGTAAGCCGAGTGAGTTGAGCCATTATAAAAGAGGAAAGGCATTGTTCGTTTTGATAGAACCGAAGAACCAAAAACGACAGATAAAAATAGAAGCAGTCGGTACAACCGCGCTTTCTCTCGCGCTCCTGCAACTGTGTGTCAGAGACTCATGCAACCAACCCTCGCTATCTTCACTTACACTTTATTTCTTCCTCAATTTCAAAATTATTAGTTTTACTTTATCTCTCTCTTTCCCGTAGTTTCAAAATTACAGCGTTTTAGATCACCAACCAATCATATCTTATTCTCTCTCTCGCGGCTATTTCGAAGTTTCATCTTCTTTGGATCTGCATTTTCTCGGGAAACAACTTGTAAGCCTTACTTTCTCCACACTTTATTTTTTCTGTGATCGTTTCATGTATATGAGAATTATAACGGTAGGATTGAAATTTTCGTTATTTCACGAATTTAGCAAATTTTTTATGATGTTTTTGGTTTAGGAGTGATGGCTGCGGAACTCTTGGAAATTCAACCCCGTGAACTCAAGTTTACCTGTGAGTTTTATTTACTCTGTACCGTGTAGATTAGCTTTGATCATACTTTTAATAATTTTCTTTAGACAATTAATATCTTTGCGAAGATTAATTTCTTAAATGTGTTAACTGTAGATATTTTTCTTAAATGTGTTAACTGTAGATATTGGCTTTACTTGAATATGAAAGATTTAATATTTAAATAATGAGTTTATTTTGTAAATTCATTTTTGTTCATGTAAGAACAGAACAGTCCCATTTTAAAAGACAAAAAAAAATATGGGAAAAAGGGAAAAAAATGTGAAGGAACAAAAGCAATGAGGTTGGAGTTTGATTGTTGATATAGTGTTTTGCTTGGTGGGAAAGGAGAATGTAGTGCGTAGTCTTTTCGGGAAATTCGGGATAGAAACATTACCATCTATTGATGTGCAAGGTTGAAATATTGGACATTGTTTCAGAAGACACGAGCATGAAGCTGTCAGGACTCAGCACTAGAGATGTAGAAATAGGATTTTTTCACTTTTCCGAAGACACTGGAAAGATGGGGAACTAATTTTAGATGCAAAAATAATCTATTTATCTGGCAAAATGACTTTTTTTGTTCTTTTTCTTAAAAGGATTCTTCATTACTATTATTATTATCTCTTTTCCAAATTCTCGTAAAAATGAGCAAAAGTTGTAACTTTGGTCAAGTTATTTTGCGCTCTCTTTTTTAGTGGCTGCTATTTCATGAAATGCTCAAATTGTAAGTCTAGCATACCTTTTCCTTTCTGTAGTTGAATTGAAGAAGCAAAGCTCGTGTTCAGTTCAACTGAGTAACAGATCTGATCAGTATGTTGCCTTCAAGGTGAGGTCATTATGTTCCTTGTACTTTCCAAAATTTATCTCAGGGCTTTTTTTTTTTCTGGCATTTTCTAATGAGATTAAAAACTGCCTACTCAGTATTTTCTGTGCAATGCAATTACTGGACAAATGTTTAATGCTTATGAAATTTTTTTCAAAACAAGGAGGCTCGTTTTGTTGTCAAGGAGACCTAGATAGCTAAACAATTCAAAAAAATTATTGGCAGGTAAAGACTACGTCTCCAAAAAAGTATTGCGTTCGGCCAAACATAGGCGTTATTAAGCCAAATGCAACTTCTGAATTCACAGGTATTATTAAAGCATCATGATTTAAGCGAGAAAACTATCTGTGAAAATTACCCTGCGATAATTCGAATTTTGAGCCTAGACAATAACCATATATTCCACCTTCAATAACAATAGAACCAGAGAAGTTACTGCCATTTTCTCTCAACTCATATTATCAGGAAATACGATAGATTGTTATTCACTTTTTGGCTCGTGCAGTTACCATGCAAGCTCAGAAGGTAGCTCCACCTGATTTCCAGTGCAAAGACAAGTTCCTGGTTCAAGGCATAATTGTGCCATTTGGAACAACTGACGAGGACATCACATCTAGCATGGTAAGAAATTTTCCTTTCCTTTCACTCTATGTTTCTATTGCAAGAAATTTGCCTTAGCTTTTGTTTTATATTCCTCTGTAGTAGTTTGCTGTCTTATTTGGCAGTTCTCTAAAGAAAATGGGAAATATGTCGAAGAGAAGAAGTTGAAAGTGGCTCTCATTAGCCCACCACATTCTCCGGTTCTTCTTCCCAACAATGGAGAACTGAAGAAAGATCCATGTTATGACACTTCGTTGCACAGGGATGTAGAGCAGAATGGCATTGAAAACATTCCTCCACCTCAAAATGTAAGGAGCATTTTAGATGGTTTTATAATTGTTTTGCCAAGACTCTACTTTCTCCTTTTTCTTCTCCATCCCCACACACTCTCTCTCAAGTTTCTTCTGTTTTGGCATTCTCATGGAAATACAAGTGCAATTAGACAGTGTATTTGACAAATTGTTTCTGTTTCAATAGAAGAAAAGCATATATACTAGATCAAGTCCACTCATTATTACAGTTTTATTTTTTAATTATGTATTTTCAGTAAAATTTTGGAACAAAAATATGTCATTGCTATTCTATTTGAGCATACATTCTAGGGAGCTTGACGTGATTGGTATGCTTTTTGTATCAGTCAACTGAGGAAGTTTCAGGCTTTCAACCTGCCAAGGATATTGAGTTAAAGACGGTTAAGAATGCAGAACCAAGATCAGCTGAAGCTACAGGGGAATTGGAATCAGCTAAGGATGCAGTGGAACCAAAATTAGCTGAGGATTTGGAGGAGCTAAAATCAAAGCTGCATGTAATGAATTCAAAACTAAAGGAGGTTTGTTTTTCTTAAAAAACATCTTTGTCATATTTCATCTTTGGGAGAGATTATTATGAAAATTTTTGGAGGAGATTTTTCCCAAATGATATGTTGCTCTTGTTATCAAATTCATCCTCATTGGTTTGTTCATTTTTGCAGGCTGAGCATATGATCACGAAACTGACAGATGAAAGGAGCACAGCCATTAAAGAGAAGGACTTGCTCAAGCATGAAGTAGTGAGTAACTTACTTCTTTGCATTTTTTACTATCGATAAGACTAATGACACAGATGAAAACCAAAAGAAGATCTCTGCCATCTATGCCTTTTGGCTGCCAGAAAACCTAGCAAGACAATTGGACTAACCATAAGAGATGGCTGTGGAAGGAATATAATAGTTAACTTGTTAGCTTATTGTCCTCCAGGGATTTGCTGTGGGTATCCCAAAATAAGCATAACTCATCATGACTTTGGACATCCAAAAAACTCGTGATTTTAATCTCAATCATCATTTGCACTTCAAGCTCCAATAAAACTTGATTGCCGTAACACACAATTTGAATCATTGCCTCAGTAGCAGTTTTCACTACTCAGGACGCATTTTAGTGGTGCAGTTTGGACACATTAGAAGTGGCTTGTATCTGTTGATAGCTAAAAATCTTATACATTTGATTGAACTCAATTTCAAGAGAGATGTTATATTGGCTTTTTTTTTTCTTTTACAGGAATTGTTAAAGAGTAAAAATGTGAAAAGAATTCAGGTGGGTTTTCCTCTCCTGTATGTCTGTACAGTTGCTCTCATCTGCCTGGCTCTTGGATACCTTATTCATCTGTAGAAGCAAGATTTTTGTAAGTTAGAGGACCTGATTGCACAACAGAGACATAACTTTTTTTTTTTTGTTTTTTTGGGTGATATATAGTAGTTCTTTAATGGTGCATGTAAAAAGCACTGATCTCTTGGTGATAAAGAAGAAACCAACAAGTTATTTAGGGGAAAAGGTTCAACTACAGAACTTCAGTTTCAAAATGTTAAAACGACTTGTCGATTCTTTTTGTAGAATTCAACTCTCCCTTAAAAAACGAAATAATCCTGAAATGCATGTTCTGAGCTTAAATACAATGCCTGATAAGGTAATTAATCCATTGGTGAAAAAAAAGGAGAAGGGAAAAAAATAACAAAAAGGTAATTAATTAACATTTTCTCATAAGAATAATGACGTGATATTATTTGGGTAGATTTATTTACGAGTGACGTGGTAGACATTGTAATCTCTCGGCTGGAGGACTTACCATCCGGCATCCGCAGTTTACACGCTGTCGTTCGATGATCGCACGGCCCCGGCATCTTGGTTTCTTTTTAGTGAAAATGCATGGGCTTGGGCTTGTTATAATGGTGGTTATGCTTACTGTCTGTGGGCTCTTATTGAGGATTAGGAAAGCGAGCTTCACACATATAATTAGCTTAATTTAAAATTTTAACACGCGCGAAGAGGAGAACACGATAAGTTGTATTACAGTATTAAAAATCCCATCCTTCATTGCATCAATCAAACAAAACTATGAGAAATACAACAAGTGGGCGTTTTACAAAATCCAGTGTAGGATTAGGAACACTTACTCTCTCTCATACAGTAATGTAATCTCTTTTGACAAACCATACATATATGTATACCATAAAAGAATTTCTCACCAAAATGGAAGCAAATTACAAGCTGACAACCCTGACTGAAAAATGGCGTCACAAACCTCACTCTGAAATCTCTCTCCGACATATTAACAAATTTCACACCGCAAGCCGATTGAACGAGCTTCTACCTACAAGTTTGATGAATTAGTGTAGTCGTTAATTGATTAATATGTGGACAATCTCTCTTCACTGCCATTGAAGAAGATGATCTTGCTCAGTTGGAGAGCCAGGTACAAAAGGCACAAAACCCCTGCCACCAAAAACAGGACGCATGAAGGCATCATCAAATTTTCTCCAATAATGGTGGACACAGTGAGAAGGGGTTCTTAGAAGCATCATTAAAGTGGTACTCCGGCCCTCAGTCTGGCTGCCTTTGTTGTCCTCCAAATCTTGCTGATTGAGAAGTGGAATGGTTGAGGATTTCGGACTTGACGGTTCAGAAGATAACATGCTACTAGTGAGTTTTGGATAGGGAAGCAAGACTCTCACTAGTGGTTTTGTAATCAACCCAAAAACCTGCACATGTAGCGTTTTAGATGGGTTACACGGCAAAAAGAACCAATCTTTTTTCTTTTGTAGTGGTTATGATAAAACATGTAAAACCAATCAAGAAAATTTTAGGCGCAGTTTATTCCCAAACAGCACTTTGATAGAGTAGCAAATTGCTCGTCCATAAGGAATGAGAAGTGTCTCACCACTGTACTGAAAAGGACAACTGTGATGGTACTGGTGATCATGATTGCACTTCCACGTAATTGTGTATAGCCTGAACTAGTAAACTGCATTAATAAAAATGTTTTATCATTTTGAGCAGCGTGTTAGTGTATACCATAGGATTACACCAATGTAAAGTGAACAAAAGGAACTGGTATCACAGGCTTGTAGCTAAAAGAAAAAAAATTGTGCACATTCAATCTTCATTACCTGATTATAGGCGAGAGCCATCGAAACAGCACCACGCATGAGGCCAGCCCACCATATTGTTACCTGCCATACAAAAGTCCAGAGGCATTTAATGCACTAAATGATTCGTGAATGTTTGAGTTAGAAGTTAGAATGCTTAAAAGCAATACCTGTTGCTTTATGTCAATTTTATCATAAGAAGACTTCTTAGTCAAGTTGGATAAAAAGGATAAGGGGAAAACAAAGGCTGCTCTTCCAATCAGAACCAATCCCAGGAGTATTGCACTCACCCCAACTGATGTGCCAGGGCTGAGAACAAAAATACGAATTAATCCCCATATTCAGCAAATGGAATACTTGGCTACAATTTTTGACTTGCATTATGCAATCTTGGAATATCATTGCTTGATATCTTATCTCATTACCATGCATTAGCCTTACCTATGGCTTACATACTTCCATTTTTCAATGTCCAAGGCATCCATGCCAACATAAAGGAAGATAAAGATCTCAGCAACAAATGATAAAGTGGCAAAAGCATGTCTGAAATGGTTGATAACAAGCCAAATATTAGTAATGCGATGACCAGGCCACCATTTTAAAGAAATGACGTTTCTGCAGCCTAACATACTTGGCTGTCACCCGAGAACTCTCAGTCACATTATGCCATGTATAGTGAGACATAACAATCCCACAAAAGAATACAGTAAGAATGGCGCTTAAATAGAATAGCTGCAAGCAAAAAAACAAATTTTCTATAAGGTTTGCCCCAAACTTCAATCTACCAATAGAATGATGTAGAAAACAAGATCCCCCAGAGAGAAGCCCTACTGTTTGTTAGAAACTTACTTCAGCCAGCATATATGAAAGGTAAGCCATGAGTATCATAAGAGCAACCTCTCGGTCAGTAGAGTGTCTGATTTTGCATGAAAGCAGAAAATATAGGAGAAGTAACTAGTCAGTGAACTTGGTACACAAAATGCTTGTCATTCAACGTTGGCATTATATATTTTTATGTGAAACTACCATTAGATTAAGGACAATGAGAATTATTAGAAGGTACTAACTGCAAGAAAAAACTCAAATATAAAATGCTTTTTATATTTTTCGTGTGTTCTATCTATCTGCCATTAGAATCATGTTAATCAGCATGAAAATGTATACAAACCCGCCAAAATAGAGCTTCTTAAAACATTTCCTTTTTATAATATATGCACTAAATAATACAAGCCAAATGGCAAAACATTTCCTTTTTAACCACTTGCAACTGAACTTCTAATCATTTTTATACTTTTCTTGTGTTCTATCTGCCATTAAAATCATGTTAATCAGCATGAAAATGTTCACAAACCTGCCAAAATAAAGCTTCTTAATAATGTAAGCACTAAATAGTCCAGCCTGCAGGAGATCAACAGTATAATGTCATGAAAGAGTACATAAAAGGAAGCACATGCAAACACACAGATAGAGGAAGACTCTTACTAGAACTCCTAAAACAGTGCTTGAGATAAAAAGATATAGAAAACTCCCAGCAAATCGCATAGCAACACTGGAATTGATGTGGGAGAAATCAAGGCTCTGGATTGCATTGAAAAGCACTACTGATGTGGCATCATTTACAACACCTTCACCGAAAACCACGCTGTATAGCAAAGGTGTCTCGTCCTGATTAAGCACCTGTAGCAATAAAAATTAAACAACTTAAAGCTCTGTTTGTTGTTTCCTTGAAAATCGTATCAAAGCTGTAGCTTCATTAGCCCATTTATACCTGCAACGTACAAACAGAATCTGTGGCAGAGAATATTGCCCCGATTGCTGCATTAAATGGAAATAAGCAAGCTTACAATGAGCGAAAACTAGGACAATATGCAAATAATCGTACCGAGATAGTCTCCTATGTTGAGGGAACCAACATTCATTTTCTTGAAGAAGTGCATAGCACCTAAGTAAAATCGAAAGAATTGATCATGAGAAAATCATAGCTAAGGCCAGTTCTTCAAACTGGTAATCAGTTAGGCTTTTGAAAGCTTCGCAAATTTCTGTAAAAAGTATGTTTACTCGTATGTTGGATTGTTTTCATATACCTATCGATATGACACCAGTGGATATGAGAGTACCGACTGCACCAAAGAGCACAATAGTCATGAAGTTGCGGAAAAATTGCTTTTTCTTAACCTGGAACCTGTAAAAAGAACTATAATTAATGGTAAATAAGCACGAAAGTTGCCAAGGAAATTGGGCTGTTCAAATACATGTCTATTTAAGAGCAAAGCAAGATGAATTGGTGCTGGTGGATGATGCAGCAACTCCCCCATTATGCTACTGTTAATCATGATGAAGAAAAGACAAGTCAATATCCAAATAAAGAACTTCTTTGTACTGGATCAGCCTTTATGGCAACATCATTAAACTGCTTTTGTACTCTAACTCCACCATAGCCACCTCTCAACGTAGTTAATACAGAAATCCAATAACAAGGACTGAATAAGCAACAACCAGTAATAACGCAAATTCAATAGCATTTATGAGGAAATTGGTGGCGACCACTGGACACCAATAGGATCAATGATCGAAGTGTTATAAATAATTAACTAAATAACAACAATAATGCTACTTAGTAATAAATAGAACTAAAACAAACTAGTAATAAATAGAACTAAAATAAAAAATAAAAAACCACCAAACTTACCCAGCATTAAAAATGATAGGCGGAAGAAGATAAATGAAGAATAAATCTTCACTGAAGACTAAAAGACGTGAGCTCTTCCCTCCAGTTGTAAGCAAAATAACCACTCCAGTGCTCAGACCCTGCATTAACTCACCATAAACCTATTACAGATTATGCATTTTTATACCTCCAGATGCCGAGATACGCTATAACAATAAACATAACACAAAAGTGAGCTTTGACAATACTAACTATAGCAAGAGCTGTGATGGACTCGTTCATCCACCGGTTCTCCTCTAGTAAATGGCCAATTACAATACAGGCGCAGAGAAGTGCCACGAATAGGTTTATCGACACCACGGAAGAGTGATCGGATCCTACTATTACCTCCGATTTTGACAAAATGGACTTTAAACTGATCGCCATTGTAGTTGCAAAAATTCCAATGAGAAGAAAGTAAAATGAACTGTTCGATTTTCAAGCTCTCAGCGTATCAAAATTTCAATATAGAGCCAAAAGCTTCGTAGAAATTCTCCGGTTCAAGCAAATCCAGGAAACTTAGAAAGTGAGGGCTGGAGAGGTTGAAATGAAGAGGAGCGAAGACATAGAAGAGCAGAGACCGCGAAAGAAATTAATATACACAGCTTTAGAACGGAGACAAAAAAAGTTCAAATTTGTCACAGCGCGGGGACCGTCGATATGAGAAAGTAGAGTGAGTGGACGGTTGCGATTAAGTTGCTTTTGTGATATTGACAGTAGCGTGTAATTGCTAGGTTTGCTGTGAATTGTAAATTAATGGAGGGAGAAAGGAAAGAAAAAGAAAAAACAGAGAGGTGGAATGAGAATGATGGTGTCGTCTACAGAATCTATTACACTAAAAGGAAAATAAACTAATGGATTCTTTTATATTTTATTTTCAGATGCTCTTTACTTCATGTATATATTAGAGTCTGGGCATATATATCTTCTTTTTTTTATTTCCGAAGTTAATTTTTTTAAAATCAATTAGAGCATCAATATATTTCATTCATTTTCTTAATTTTTTAAAAAATATTAAATATTGCTATCAGATTAGAACGGATAGAGTTTTTTTTGTATCTCATACCATTTCATCCCTACAAGTACTTTTTCCATGGATTCAACCTTTTATCTTGCAAAGTCTTCCACTGATCAAGGATTCTAACTCTCTATATTAAAACTGTTTGCGCTGCAAAGGTGTTCTGCGATAGGGTGCAAAAACCGCAGACATTGAACCCACATACTTCAAGCACCAGCACTGAAATGGTTTCCCACTCTGGACGGTCGACTATGGCAGAGCTGTACGGTCCACATCATAGTCTACAATGGGGTCTCAGTCTTAGAATTCACCGCCCACGGACGAACAAATTTTGAACAAAAGAAATAACCCCCGTACGGATGCTGGTTAGCTTTTCCAGATATCAAAAACGACTACGAGCACTCCCAGTGGCATAAATTATTGCAGGTTTACCTTAATCCCGACAAGCCCATTAATTTCTGTTCAACTATCGAGGATCATATGATGAAACCCATATGGCCCCCGTCATATTCCTTTTGTTTACAAGGTCGATGGTGATGATCATCATCATCTTTGTTAGACTCTTGTTGTGGAAAAAGCATCAACTTCATTTACATACTAATTTTGTTTGCTAAGTCCACTCCCTCGCGTGGATGCTTGGCATATGATCTTGTCGATATTGTTATACTAATTTAATGGAATTGTCTTATCTATATCAAGTGTGTAGGTATATTCATAAAAATAAATTTCAATTAGAACGAGGATATTTTTGTCTATATATCTAAAAAGAATGATAAAATAAAAATAATATTTAAAAAATCTGTTGTTGTCATTTGTTTTGTTCTTGAACGGCTTTATTTCTTGTTTAAAAGTTTAATCCTTATTTGACACGTGTTACAATGTTGATTATGACGTTTGGTAATGAAGATTTCACGTTTGGTTGTGTAATTATCAAACACAAAAGGGCCCAAATGTAAACAATTACTTTACACCATACCTTTACGCTCTAGACCTTGTAGGTAGAAATATTTATCATCTGAAGGGAACAATCCTTGTACTTTGCCATTTGTGGGCGGGTTCTGCCGTAATGACTTGGCTGCTACCATATGTTTATTTAAGTTTGACCCTGTGGATTAATCAATAGCTGATTGCTTGATTAGGTAGTTGACTGATTGTCTCAACTTGAAGATTTCAGGTCCACTCCTTGTTCAAATGAGGATTTTACAGGCCACTGACCCATATCTCAACAGCATGCCGGCTGATATGGGCTGCCCTTTTGCGCAAAAACACATTAGTTCAAATGGCGACCCTCCTGAACTCGGCCGATTTTAGATGTATTTTGACGCTGATACCTTAGTTTTATTTATTTTTTTAAATAATTTTACTTTGGTGCTCGAATTTCAATTTTTTTTATATTTTATTGTTTCAGCAAAAAAAAAAATTACTAGTTAAATATTTATACTTTTAAAAATTCCCTGGACGACCATTATTTTTTAGAATTATTGTTCTCATTGTGGTTTTTATTTTTATTTTTTAAAATACTTATTGAAAGGATATATATTAATTTCCGCTACGCAGCAGATAAAAACAATAAAAGCGGTTTCGCAAGCGAACACACGCACACACAACAACATATTCGCGGCGAAAACCCATCCTACCATTTTTAGCTTCTTCAATCTGCCCGCCACCTCTTCTTCTCTCCTCGCGCAGAGGGGAGAGAAGAAGAAGAAGAAGACAAAACCTCTGAAAATCTCTGTCAATGGTAAATTCTCTCTACCGCTAGGGTTTCTATTCTCTCCATTGCCACATTACCTGTCCTCTCGTCAACCTCTTCTTTATACGCGCATTGCACCGAGATCGACAATCTTATTAATGCAGTTGGAGTTCGCTGATTTGTCATTGTTTCAGAGGATTACCTCTTGGGTAACTTTAAGAGACTTTTTCTTTGTATAGATTCAAGGTGAACACTTTTTTCTTTTGGATTCGTTTTGTACTCAATTTGATGGTTTGAAATATCTGATTCGTTCCATCGGCTACTTTCTTAATTAATCCATCTGAATGCGATCTCAGTACTGTGTTCTACATATAGTGGTGTGGATTTATGATGTCAATTTTTTTTGTGGCTTGTTTTGTATATTACGGATTTGAATTGCATGGGACGGGAACTTATTTGTAATTGTGGATTGTACTTGATTTTTCCGCTCTAAATATTTCTTTGTAATTATCTCTTACGTTAAGCTGGTTAAAACCATTTTCTCCCTCCTAAATTTTATTGTATGAATAATTAGTCACTATGCTAGTAGGATTAAGTTTGAGCAGTTCTGTGGCAATGTAGGTTGAGACAAGTCAGTATCAGGTCTCGGTAGCTGATGTAAATTGGTGATTGCAGTGTACAGATAAAAGTTATTTGTTAATCAATGGTGTGCTCAGTGGGAAGTGGGAGAATGGCGGTCATGGCAAGGCTTCTACCTGCTGGAAGTTTATCGCAAACTATAGGAGGTAAAATGAAACAGTCTTATTCAAGACTTGCAAGATCCTTTTACATTAATGATGGTTTAACTGCAGACATTATTATTATTGTTGTTGTTATGTTTTGAAGATGAATTCAATTAAACTTTATATTAGTTGTTTTCAATTTTGTAATCATATTACTCCTACAATTTGGCAGAGGAAATTGGCCAACAAAAATTATCTGCTCAATGCATTTTCAGAGAATTACACGAAGCAGATGAAGCAAATTTGCTCAATGAAGAAGGTAGTTTCTGGGCCCGAATCTTGTTTTGTATTGATAAGTGCGGGCCACATATGCAAATTTAAGTAGAAGACATGGAACATTTTCATGCTCCGATGTTTTGGCATCAAACAACGCACAAAATTTGGGCTCAGTGTTCATTTTGTTGCATATTAATTTGTCGTATTTATGATTTCTGAGCAGTTTTCAAATTTTGGATCAGTATTCAATTTTTTCTAACAGTCTGATCCTCTCCTTTTGCAGATATGCATGTATTTGGTTTGAGACCTATGGCTGATTCCTTGGACCTGGTAAGGTTCAGTACCACTGCGAACTTCTTTAGCTTATAATAATATCTTGATTATTCATGCTGTTATAGTATGGAAGTTTCTTTTTTTGTATCAATATTCTGTAATATTTTCATCACAAGTATCCTTGTGGATCCTTCTTCCGCTTCATATCTTTGTTTTTCTTTTTTGGTTCATGCTCACTCATTTTGGAACTGTAAGTATGTGGTGACAGTTCAATAACTAAGAGGAATACCAATTTTCCCTTAAGACCTTGATGTGTTATTGCTTGAAGAATAAAAGACTGTAGAAACTTGTAAACTTATCATGTGGCTGTCTCTGTGATGCATTCTGCTCAAGACCGTCCCATTGCGTATGAAATGTCATTAAGTGCATTTTTATTGTGTGCTTTTGATGCTATGGTATCTGATTGAACTTTGTTTCTGATCAGAATGCTTAGCTTTTCTCCTAAATAAGTATAATATACTGTTTTTTGACAATGGAGTATAAAACACTGAAAAAAACCAGTTTAACAAATTTAGGGAGTGTAGTTGGAATGCTGATTTGATGAAGGCTGAGAGGCTTTGAATGAATTTTTTGTGTTTTTCATGCTGCAATGTGTGAAGGGTGAATCATGGGGAATCCCTATAACTGCTTTTAAATTTAATTTGTTTACTTGGGATATTGCCTGCTGGTCCATATCTCTTTATTTTCTGTAGTTTTTATTCTCAATAAACATCTGCTCTTTATGTTTCTGTTTTCACATGTGCGCATCTATTTGCACAAACATCAACTGTGCATAATTTATCTGATTGTGTAATATCATTGTGAAGGTGTGTTGCAATGCTTGCAAGAAACCAGTGAAGACCAGCCAGTATGCGGCTCATACAGGTTTTGAGTTTTTTTGTTTTTCCATCTCCATTCGTTTCTTTCAAACTCTTCTTGCTGTGATGGCAACTAGAGTTGATGTGGCATATAAATTAATTTTCACAGTAAGTCCAATAGCCTCAATGAAATGACAACATTAAAAACTTATTGGAAAATGTGTACAGGTTGTTCTGATCTTGCTTATTGGTTGTTGTCTATAGCAATATCTTATCATATTTTTGATTGGATTATTCTATCACTGCATATGGAAGTAAAGAAGAATAACATAAACACTCATTGCAAACATTGGCACTTTTAACTTTAATTTGATAATGAATATATCAAATAATCCCAATTGGTTAGATGCCATGTAAGTGTTTCTGTCTCTTCCACATAAATATTTTTCAGCAACAATTGTAATTTTTGGTCCAAACTTGATATCCTTGGGGGGCATGGGTTGGGCAGTGGGTTAGCCAATCTTGAGATTGCTTATAGGCGTGCTTGTACATTTTCTGTGAATAACTAGATTTACAAACTGACCGAAATGTGACTTGCTTGCCTTGTACTAGCTCTTCTAGTTCAGTGGTGCTTGTGCTGCTCTGAGTTTGGTTATTTTCTTTTCTCCTTTTCCCCCTTATTTTCAGAACTTTGTAGGTCCTTAAATTCTGCAGAAGAAACAACCTTGGAGCGTGATGGTGGTAGTACAGGGCATAGGAAACCTCCAAGGAAGGAGAGGAAAAAATCATTAACTTCTTATATTAGTATCCTTTTATTTTCTACTGTTAACATTAGACTCCAAAAGCAGGATAATATTCCTACTTTTGTTCATTAACATATATCATTGTTAAAATTATGGTGCTATTTTGATACCAAGAAAGGATTATTGCAAAGACCCTAAAAAAATAGTTTTCTGATTCTCCCAATGTAGAACCACCTTTTGATGTTTTCAGTTTTGCATATCATTTTAAACTTTTTCTTGCTTTATTTGTTTTGTACGGGATATTATATTTGATAACAATAGCATTTTCTTTCTGGTTCTTAACATATCTTGGATCAAGCTACACCAGTCACAGAGCAAGAAAGACCTGTATCTACAAATGCCGATGATATGGCTGAATCTGAATCTCATTTGAAAGCACAACCTGGAAATCTGTCTTGCTTCTCCATGGATAAAAAGAGTAAGTCCCTTCTTCTCTTAGTTTTCTGTCACTGGAGTTTGGCATTTTCTATATAAGAGATCAGTGACTATATGCATGAACTTTTGTTTTTCCAAGTACTGACGTTGGTATCATCTCTAATCTCTTGTTTGGTTGGCTAGATTTCTTTTGACTTCGATCACTCTCTCGGTCAACGTTATTATGTTGTCTCTTTCCTAAGGTTAACTCAGTTGTCCATCTTCTGACTCCAACTCAACCTTAAATATTTCATGATTCTCTCTACCTTTGTATTCAGTCAAGTGCCCTTGCTTGTATGAACATTAATATCTGAGTTCACACTTACTGGAATTCTTCTCTTATTCAAAGTCCTCTCTTCTTTTTTTGTCTTTCACTGAAATGACATTCTGCCTACCTTGTCTGAATGGTTTTTCCAACTTATTGAATCACTTCTACATTTTGATTGCACTATTTCATCTCAAACACAAAATTTCATCAAATGCATGTCTGCAGTGGTTACTCTGTGACGTGATTTCCATTTACTTGGCACTAAAGGTTTGCTTGGTTACGAGTTTGACCTATCATTTTGATCATGGATTCCAAATGGGTTCAATGATGAATTTCCAGTAGGAAATTCTTCCAATCGCATTTTAAGGAAAATGCATGTAGTTTCACTTCCAAGTCATGCGGCATCTCTTTGGAGCAAGTGTCTAGTGGATAATGTACTCACTGGTTGTTTTTATGAGGAATTATTACAGTTTTCGAGTAGTTGCTTTTCTGACAGAAAGTTAGATGGTCCTCTTTTTTAACCCAGATACTTGGGCAGTGATAGATAATTCTCTATGTGCTGGAATTGAGTATTGCTTAATACTTTGCTTTCCTTGTGTCCATTAGGAAATCTCACATGTGTAGATGTGACATCTATTATGGATGGTAAAGGAATGAGTCCTGAAAATACAGATCACTCAGCCTGTGTAATGCCACCTCCAACAAAACGTTCTAAACTGTATGCTTTCTTTGTTCTTAATTCAATGTGACTGCTTTAAATTATACGCTCTACATATTTTCAGGCATCTTAGACAATTTTGCTTTTGAAATTCGTATATGTTTGTCTCTGTATGTTGTACATTGACATCCCTCATCCTTTTCATCACACCTTTTCTTTCTCTTCGTTAACTTTTCATATATACAGATTCTAGTGACTGCTGTACTATTGTGCTTAAACCTTTATGAGGATCTGTCCACTGTATTCCCAGAACTTAACTGGGAATGAGTGGCTATAAAAATAATCTTCCGATTTTCCATGTCAGACATCTAATATTTTGTGGATAAGTATAATTGATAAAGTATTTAGCCATGTGAGTTAGGCTATTATTTCTTCTGTATATTTCAGCATGACCACTAGTTATGAAGAGTCAGGAACAATTGCCTTTTTTTTTCTGTATTGGTTGGTTGTGATAGTTTTTGGGTTTATATAATCAAGAATTCTTTGTAGAATTTGAGCAACAAACTTTTGCATAATGCATTTAGTCATAGTTATTGATTAAACTCTACTTAAGATGCTCATCGTGCATATTCCTCTTTGTTCTTGTAGCATATCAAGTCAGCACCTATCATTATCAAATTTTCCAGAAGCAGCTTCTGGCCTAACAAAAATTACAAGCTCCCAGGATATCTTTACCTGTAAGGCTAGATTTATTGTTCTCAAATTTACATGAATTCGTCTTATTTCTTTAAGAATTGTACAAGTAATTTTACAAAAATATATGCATGGGCGTATATACTAAACTAGCCAATGATTAATTTGGTCCTTATGCTAACTCATTCAGTTTTCAATTTAACAATTTTATAGTCATAACTCATTTAAGATGCACTGGAATACCATGGACTCTGTTATTGCGGCTGAACAACATATGAGACTTACCTAGACATGCTTTTCTTATATATTTTCAGGTAGGGATTTTCACTTGCAGTCAACTTCGGGGAGTGACATGCCAAATGATTGTATTGTCTCTAAGTTCCCTGGGCAAGCTCATGAGCATTGCCTGCTTTCAAAAGGTATTCTCTTATTGCTTTCAGTTGGGATGATCATCAAGTTTTTTTATTTTTATTTTTTTAATATGGTATTGCCTTAAACCTTCAATATTCTGATTCTTTACTCTGAGAGCTTTCTTGTTTCTCAATATTCAATAATAACTGATGCAATTAAATCAGATATTCCAGATCCCCTTGCTACGAAAATTTATTACTCTCAGAGGAATAATCGCCTTCGGTTGGCAATTGCTCATATGTACCATGAAGCATCAGCTAAGGGACGATTCAGTAATGTCATGAGTCCAGAAGTATCACAGGAAACCATAATTCAATTACCGGCTTCATCTGATAGAGGTTGTTCACGTAAGCAAGTTGATGACTTGTGCAAGAAGGTTTGTGCCTAGTGATTCTAAATTTTGATTCCTCCCTCTCCATGTTGGCTTTTTTTACTTGGAATTGTAGTGTGTTTATCTTGATACGATCATGATAGAAATAAGAATCCCGTTTGGAAGTTCACTTGTCACTACATATAATCCTTTTTTATTCTTTTGAATAGTTAAAGCCTATGAGTTCTACTCAATTTTGTGCCTCTAGAACTATATTTAAGAGGGAGTCATTGCTGGTCATACCATGTCAAATTAATGATATTAAGCTTGCACTCTCTATTTTTTTAAGTTCGTGTCCCTTGAGTTTTGTACATTTATACAACTTAATCTTATTCTGCGTTTTCCATGGTAGAATGGCTTTGTTTGCTTCATCATGTTTTAAACAAATCAGTTGTTTTCCTCTTATGTGTTTCAAAACTGAAGATTTTTGCCGGGGTGGTATCATACATTGTTTAATGAGATATTGACTTGTATTATTATTCCTTGGAAACAGAGGGAAACTTCCATATGTAAACCCGATCAAATTCTTGCTCAAAGTTCAGAAGTATGCCTGGATACATCCACTAACTTCTCACATCAGTTTGCTGTTGATAACATTCCAAGGCCTCAGACTGCTTCTGTTGGACTACTCAGGAACAAATATCTTTCACAGCCTTATTCTTTTGCAGGGAATTCAGGTAGTTTACAATTATTTCATGTTGTATTGAATCCAAATATATATATATCCCTTACAACAAAATTTTATTTGTTTTTCTTGAATCATTTTCTAACTAATTGGAACTGAGCATAACAGCTAGTGAAGTGTTGGTTACACTTAAATGAGTACTTGATTGTTACTGGCAGTTTCTGAAACTGCTATTTTCTTTCTTCAATGCCTGAAATGAAAACATTCTGTTTGTCTGGGTGTTGACAAAAATATTACATATACAGCCCACCAAAGGCATGCTTATACTCCATAATACTCCATTCTCATTTCCTTGTCCTATTTATTGTTGATATGGAAGTCATATGAGGAAGGAAATGGAAAATTCCGGAAGCTGATGTCTTTGGTTTTGTAGGACAATCGCTAGGAAACATGCAACAACCAAGTGGAAGCGTTCCTGTTTTATAGGAGGCCTCCTAATGGATTTTTGGCTAGGAGAAAATGTAATTAATACAGTACATGAGGTTAGGATCTATTTTTGAAACAAAAAAAAAGGCAAATTACCATAATTGTTCATTCTAACCTTCTGTATCTTGCTCAAATTATGACTCTGTTTATACTTGAAGAAATTTATAAAAAAAAAAAAATCTCTTGAGAGCCACAGATGCTGCATCTTGACAATGCAGCAATGTTAATCTTATGATTCGATTCAAATGGGTTTGAATGTGATGATGTGTATGAGATCTCATGTATGAAGCTTCCTATAACTGAGTTTCAGTTTCATGGCTAATAATTTCATGTTTGGCTGGTGCGAAAGGAGCTGCTGGAATTATTTGCTCTGCAAACGAATGCTGACCTCGATTAATGCTAATCTGAAGTTATGCTTGCTTGAGAATTATTAACATGACTGGCTGGCTAATGCTGGCTTGGTTCTCAAACGAAAATGGAAAACCAAACACGAAAGGAGGAAGAATTCTTTTTCTCCCTGAAATTGACATTTTCTTTTATTATTGTCAATTGTTGTTAATTTAATTCGATCTTTTATACCTGCTATGTGCAATCAGTGTGAAAAGCCACTCCAGAAGAAAAGCAAGTTGAAAAGTGTAAACCTATCCTTATAGTTGTGTCTAGTTGAAGTTTGGTAAGGGTGGGAACTTATTGCTCCCATTCAAAGAGTAATCAAAATATTGAAGCATGAGTTTTTGGTGAGCAGGGGTTCCTTCAGTGGGTTAAGTAAGTGACAGCAACAGATTTGGACAGCCTCGTGTTAATACTTTTTGCCAGCACGGGTTTGTATCTTCCAAACTTGCATAATTTTGAAAGTGCTCGTCTGTTTCGATATTAAAATATCTCTAATTTTTATGAATTTTGTTGCTCACTTCCATGGACTTATATTCTATTGTCATGGAGGCATTGTTTTGCTGTCATGACTATGACAGGCCAAGCTCTACACGCACAAATCGACAGAGGTTATAAACTTATTTTTAAAGTTTTAACATTCTCTTTGAAAGAGAGAAGTTATAAATGTTTTTTTTGTCTTAACTTGTTGTTAACGTTACTCTTTTGTAGGTTTCTAAGAACCAGCCGGCAATCTCACCTTCCATGAAAGTTACTGTTATAAAAGTTTTCCTGTTTTGTTTTCATCGAATTAAAAATAAAAAAATAAAAGATAAAAAGAAAGAAAAATATCTTCCTTCCTGATGTTAATAGTACATACATATATCTCTTTTGGAAAAAGATAAGTTTTAGATTCTAAGTGTCGATGGTAATGATTTGGGAACAGATGGAAGATGCCTGTTGGGAGGAGGTGGGTTGTGGCTTCTGGATTCTTATATTTGGTCATGTGATTTATGGGGCTCTTTTTTTTTTCTTCAAAAAATGGAAGTTTAATTTTTAGAAGGACTAGAGGAAGACAATACTGGCAAAAAAAAAGTAAATAAAATAGGGAACAGGAAGAGAGACAGAGTCATGTTCGAACGAGGATGGCAAAATTGACCAAATGGGTCTTCCCAGCTGGGACTTTGGTTTCTGGTTTTAAATTTTTAATTGATTTGTGGGTGGCTTTGGTGGGCTGTCCTGATGCCTACATGAAGAATCACTTTCGGATACGTAAAAACATTTTAATAAAAATATTTTAATAAGGGAAAGAGATAGTTCTGTGTAACATGAGACCCGCGTTAGAGATAAGTGAGAACCTTTTTTTTTTTTGAAAGCGCGAATATCCTTTTCCTTTCAAAAAAAAAAAAAGTACAAATTTTTTATTCTAAGACATCGGCCTTACCCATCTCGACTACACATCATTTAAATGGATTTGAGATACAGTTATTTATTTATTAAATTATGCTTATATGAATTCAAGTTTCCAAACGGTTTAATAAAAGGAAAGTTCAACATTTCTATCGAGTATTTTTATAATTTTAGGAATTAAATGAAATAATTTATATTTTGAAAAATGAAAAGCAGAAGATGCAAAATGGCTGCGTCTATCATCATAACATAGTTGACATTATTTTAACATGGAGCCCTATCTTTGATCACACGAGACAGAGAATCTTCAATCGGACATGCTTCCCCTCTATTGACCTATTTCTTCTCCCCTTCCCTTTTTATTGGACTTTTATTTTTTTTATTATTAACGTTACGTGTTTAAATTTCTTTATTTGATTTTCTTTTTTTTAAAAAAAAGTTCTAATTTGCCTTTTATTTTCAATATTTTTTCTATTCTCTTAGCTTGTACAGTTGCATGTAGTAGGGGTCACTGTTGGTTACCTAACATTCTTTTATTATAATTAATTAATTTGTATTTGTAGGTGAGATGTATTATGAGGAAAAACTTTTTCTTTTTTCTCTGTTGCCTAAGGAATCTCTTTATTCAATATATATATATATATATATATTTTTAATTTGAATAACCTTTCTATCAGTTTATTAATTTATAAATTGAAGATGACTCAGCCTTGTGATTCTATATTACTCATCGGAATATCGAGCAGCGAAATTGCATTTTGAAGAGGATTCTAAACATAATTGGTTTCGACTTGAAAATGATTAGTAATAATAAAAAAATTCATCAGAATGCTTTTCCTCATCCGTGCGGAAGTGGGCCCTACTTTTTGGGATATTTTTACTAGCTAGTTGTTTTGCTAATAATAATTTAATATTATTGGTGTTGGTGACGTGACCTCCTAATTACCAACTCCTTTGCTTAATTGCGATACATTAGGCATAAAACCTGTTTGGTTAAACTTAAACCAAAATGATGTTTAACGAGTGATATGTACTGTACGCAGTATGAAGTCGTACCAAACACGATCCCTTCACACGTGCCCCTAAAATGGAAAATTCATTCATCTCAATTTTTTTCTTTTTCCCATAATATGCAAAAACGACAAAGCTAATTATAAATTGAAATTGTTTGGAACAAACTTTAGAGACAATATTATAAAATCTAATAGCATAAACTTTATTTAAGTAATTAAAATATAAACTCTAATTGGTATTATTTTCTCTTTTTGCTTGTTTTAATCTATAATTTTATTTCCATTAAAAAAAGATATTTTTTGAATTTCATATTATATCCCATTTAATATATATTTTTATCAACACAAATATTAGCCAATTAAAATTTTAATTTTCTTGACTCAAATAAACTATAATTGTTTTGAAAAATAATTTAATATGAGTCTTTAATTACAATAAAATAGTATAATAGTTATATCAATAAAAATTATATAAAAAATCATAAATTTTTTTTGAAAGGTATAAAAAAAAATCATAATTAGCGGATAAGGTACTAAAACTATAATTGATATTCTTAACCAAACCAAAGCAAACAGACTGTATGATTAAACTCCTACCACTGTCCACTCTCTCTTTCTCTCTAATCTCAAAAATCTCTCTTAAAGATATGGGAATTCAAATTTCTTCTGAGTAAATTATTATCATCACAATTAATAGATTGGATATTTCAGTTTAGAGGAAAAACCAATGTCTGCAATTAGGAGTATGATAATTCGATCGAGGTCCCACCGGGTGGTGCAGGACGGCTCGGCTCCCGCAGCGGAGGCGACGAATGTAGGAGAAACGTCGTGCTGGGCAAACATGCCGCAGGAGCTCTTAAGAGAGGTTCTAATTAGAATAGAAGCATCGGAGTGTAGCTGGCCGCCTAGAAAAAGCGTGGTGGCTTGTGCTGGTGTTTGCCGGACTTGGAGATATATCACTAAGGATTTAGTCAAAGTCCCTGAACTTTCCGGCCTGCTTACCTTCCCTATCTCCGTCAAGCAGGTACCCAATTACAATACATATAAAAATTAGATTGATTACTTAGAAAAGCTTGGGTTTTTGTTTTGTTATTGGCGCCGAGAACATGGGTTGAGTTCAAATTATTTTGATTGCTCTTTCCGTATGTCTAAAAAGATCATATTTTTAGTTTCCTTTGATTCTATGTTCTTGGGGACTTTTATGAATTGTCTATGTAAAATTTGTCCCTGAATTTCGTCAATAAAAGAAGAAGTTCTTGCATTGTTGTCGATATAATTTACGTAGGAAAAAACGTCTTCAGATTGTAGTTATGGTTGCAATTCGGTAGAAACATGTTGGGAGGTGTTAATTATGGGATCTAAGAAATTGTGATTACTCCTTTTGGGTAATCCTAATGTAAATCTACCCTGATATTTTCGCAATCGATTTATCATTTGCGGTTTCTTTAAGAAATGTAGTTTTTTGACTTGTATCTTTAGATTATTCGTCGTAATCTGTTAAGGGTAGCATTAACTAGCTGATGAACTCATATGTGTACGTTGTAAAAATTGTGGGTAACGATATTTACCTGCCTTGAGCTTTGCCGTGGTGTTTATGGAAAACTTGATCCTTCAGACATCTAAATGCGAATTGCAAATAGGTTGAGAGCTGGGACCACTTTTTCCTCAGTACGGCAATTTCCCAGTTGTAGTGAGGTTACACTGGAATTTGCTGGAAGTCTTTCAAAGAACGTATCTTTTAGGGACCGCTTTTTGCTTCAGTAGTATGGGTCCACTGTGACTATTACCTTTGGCAAATTCTGTGGGTATTTTCGTTCTATAGTTTTTAAATTTCCTAGTACATTTGGAAAGATGACCATTTGAAAAATGATTATGGATTTGAATTTGTTCTAGAGTAAAACTATAGCATAGTGTTCAAAGTCCAATTCTCAATCATTTGAAATGATTTGCTATTGAAAGGACCCTTATAATAACAAACGTTTCTAATTTGTGTGCCCAGAGGAATACTTGCTTATTGCTAATATTAATGGGTCTCTAGTTCTTTAAACGATGTTGCATTCTGATATTAGAAATATTGTGATGGCTGGCTTTTGAGTTTGGATTTCTTGATCAACTTGTTTTCTTCCTTTCGAATCTTCCTGTCATGCATTGTCACGTTTTGTGGCCTTTGTTTGCAGCCTGGTCCGAGGGATTTGCTCCTCCAGTGCTTTATAAAGCGGTGCCGGTCTACTCAAACATACTATCTGTACCTAAGTTTAACCCCTGGTGAGAATTCAGTCTGATTAGTTATCACTTCAATCACAATTATGAATAAAAGATTTCATTTTGCACTTATATTGATCTTTCTCTAATTAGATAGTTTTTTTAAAGTAGTACATTTTCTTAAATTCTAGATTTTTATGAGGTACTGGCTATCTTATGCTTTGTTCTCTTCCAGGCTTTAGAGATTTGAGTTTTTTGCTGTTGTATTTTCCCTAATGCAGCACTAGCTGATGAAGGAAAGTTCCTTCTAGCTGCACGCAAGTGCAGACGCCCAACCTGCACAGATTATATCATTTCTCTAGATGCTGATGATATGTCGAAAGGGAGCAGTACTTATGTTGGTAAGCTAAGGTATGATACAAGTGCCATAGAGAATTAACCTTTTATTTATTTTATCTTTTGTTTGATAGAATCTTTAATAGTATACTTTTCCCTTTGACAAGATCAAATTTTCTGGGAACCAAGTTCACGGTCTTTGATGGACAGCCACCTCATGCTGGGGCAAAGATGGAAAAAAGTCGGTCTTCTAGGCTAGTAAATTTGAAACAAGTTTCTCCTAGGGTCCCTGCTGGCAACTATCCTTTGGCTCACATCTCTTATGAATTGAATGTGCTGGGTTCGAGGTAACAAGTTTACTTTATGCATTTACAGATTTTTGTTTGAGAAGAAACATAATGTTTCCTGTATGCTTCCTCTATTCAGGGCCTATCTCCTTCAGTAAATATGTGAATTGCAATTAATTTTCTGCTAGCAGTAGCATAGCTAGCATGATTTCCCAGACACTAGCTAATATTTATGCTATTCATTCTACGTAAAATGCAGGGGTCCTAGGAGAATGCACTGCATTATGGATGCTATCCCTGCCACTGCTATTGAACCTGGTGGGAGTGCTCCTACACAGACTGAGTTTTCTCATCACAGTTTAGATTCCTTTCCATCATTCCCATTCTTCAGTTCAAAGTCAAACCGTGCAGAGAATTTTCTATCAGGACCTTTGTCCAGTCAGAAAGATGGAGCATTGATACTGAAAAACAAGTCTCCAAGGTGGCATGAGCAGCTTCAGTGTTGGTGTTTAAACTTCCATGGTAGAGTAACGGTTGCTTCCGTAAAAAACTTTCAGCTGGTGGCTTCCCCAGAAAATGGACCAGCTGGTCCAGAACATGAGAAGATCATCCTTCAGTTTGGGAAGGTGGGAAAGGATTTGTTTACCATGGATTATCGATACCCAATCTCTGCCTTCCAGGCATTTGCAATTTGCCTTAGCAGCTTTGACACCAAAATTGCTTGTGAATGATGACGTATGATAAAACAGGTTTGAAGTTAATCATTTTGCATCCAAAACTTGTAGAAATAGAATTATCCGGAAATATGTAGCTTTTTTGTAGAATGACAAATAGAAATCTTATTTGGCTTTTATATGTATACACACTGAAGTATATGTAGACATTTTCAAACACCAGAGTTGTTCTCCTGTGAAGCTTGTAGGATCCGTTCGATAGTATAATACTACTTACTAACTCCAATACCCCCATCTTTGATCCAGGTGCAAAACTCTTAGTTCCCAGTTGTGATGCGATGCAATAAGATCGTCAGTGGGAATGGATTGCATATGTGCATACTTCTGTATGAAAGGCAAAGAGACTGATGCTTGTTCATGATTTTGAAATCAATCAAATTGTGGGAAAAGATCTGGACTTGGAAGCTTATAATATTATAACATTTGTCAGTGACAGTTCTTTGTAAATTCAACTTTGTATATAACAAATATTTTTTTTAAGCAT
The DNA here is from genome assembly GCA_948099535.1 of Jatropha multifida. NCBI lineage: Eukaryota > Viridiplantae > Streptophyta > Magnoliopsida > Malpighiales > Euphorbiaceae > Jatropha > Jatropha multifida. The sequence goes on along the minus strand of CANUEX010201330.1, from coordinate 11,946 downwards.
CTGCATTTGTAGTCCTGCAACTTAACTGCGTTAATTATTTTTTTGAGATGCTAGGATGCAAATTTGATTGCCAATAAGGGGTGTGTCTGGCATTATTGTTCGAGATGTTATAGGGAGAAGGCACTTCTCGAGATAATTGATCACAAGTTGCTAAATTTTATTTTTAAGGTGATGTTCATGTGCGCTATCGTAAAAGCTACAAACAGTTGAACAATATCTCAGAACTTTTGTTTGCTAACAATGTTCAAATGAGTGTTTTTTCAGTAAAACAATTTTAATCGGGTTTTAAGTAAGACGATCGATTTTATTACGATAAACCTTGTTGGGCTTATCTGCTATAAGAATGAACTTATCTTGTTGCACTTATCCAAGGACAAATACATATGCAGTTTTCTGAAAATTGTTCTCCACTCAGGAGCCAATACTTAATGGTGGCTATGAATAATGGACAAAGGGAAGTATTATGACGTAAATGTCTCATAATTACAACTTTATACCTACTTTTCTCTTGTATGCTTTACCTAATACAACCTGTTTTGATACAATCACCGGAAATAATATTTCATAAATACACAAAACTCATACTAAGCTGCTTGCATTTGAATGCTTGATTCTGAGCTTGTCTGTAGAGATTCAGCAACTTCTTCCTCTTCCTCGGGAAGATCATCTGCATGCATTTCTGGTTGATTAAGGCTTCTAACGAACTCGGTAAAGGAAGGAAAATGCTCTGGGGAGAAAAATTCAGCTCCCATTCTCTGATAAGTGAACAAGTCTACCACATTTTCACCTGATACATTTTTCTTTATCTGCTCGAAGTGATTGGGAGCTTTAGAAACCAATGAGTTCTGCCCAGAAACCTTGACCCCATACTTCTTGCAAGCTTTTCTTATCTGTGCAAGTAACTGCTCAGGGCTTGACAAGGACTCTTGTGGCTGATGCTCATCTGACAAGTCCATTCCCGGTAAGATCATTTTGCATGAATGTCTTGCAAACATCTCTGCAAAAGCCTCATAGCCATCTCTATTGACTGTGTTATGGAATCCTGAAGTTAACTCAGAAGGGTGAGCACGAGTTTTGTACCAAGAATGCACAAGCGGCACTTTGCCATAAACTCTCACATTAGCATCATCAAAAACACCAGAGGCAAGGGAAAGGAGGCGATCTCCATGAGACAAGAGCTGGCTTGAATACCAGGAAAGGAAGAAGGTACCATATGCAGACTCCCATGAACCTCCATGGTCCTTGAAGAAGGTGTGAAAGTTCGGTAACTGGTCATAACTCGGCACATCATGAGGACCACCGAGTCCCCATAAAGGATTTCCAGTTGCATCAGCATCTTGCTTAAGAAGGTCGAGCATATTTTTATCGTAACATTGAAATTCCCCTGCTCCACGGACTTTGCTACTTCCAGGTAGGCGATAATCAGAAGGATATCGTAGCTCACCATTTGGTCCGAGTCCCATTGTGATACCCTGAGAAGGCAGCAGCAATAATAAATCTTCAATAATGACAAAACACAACATCTCAATATGTTTTATGGTTATCTGTAGAGTTACAGAACCAAAAGTTCTTACCGTGATTGTAGAACCCATAAAATGCGAGAACGAAGACCTGAAGCTATCACAAAATTTCTGGTAAACTTGGACAGGAGTCTTCCCATCAAGAACAGGAAGATCATCAACAGCCAATGACAAGCAATCTTTGTAATGATGCCCTGATCTATCCGTGTAGAAGATATCAGGTTTTGATTCACCAATCCGGGATACCCACTGAGGGAGTGGGATTTTAGGTTGTTTATTGGCATGGAAGTAGAGGGAGACATGGAGCATGAGACCTGCATTCTGAACCATCTCTGCAAGACTAAGGTAGCCTTCCCAGTCATATTTCCCCATGGCTTCCTTCTCAGCTATTCCCCACCACACAGGCATCTCCACGCCTTCAACCCCCAACAATTTCAAAGCTTTAAGTCCTGCTGCAATTGCTCTTGAATGGTTAATCGTATTGCAGTCGGAAACTGCATCCAAAGGCAGCCCAACAAATAATCTTACACCATCCAGCTGCAAAAGACAATCATAAGAGAAATTCACATTATGATCATCACATCCAAAACCGAGATAGTTATTGCCAAAAAATAAAATTCCAATATACATATAAAAGATGCAAAGTAAAGAAGCTGTAACTGGATTATTTATCATTCAAAAAACTCAAATCACTTTCCAAGCGGAAGAAATAGCACAAATAATCATTTTAAAACCCTATACTAGAGCACGAAGTTCGATTCTTTTTCTCCTTCCTTCTGTAATTAATCAATGAACTTGGTCATTACAATCAAATCTCCATTCTCACCCAGCTTCAATTAATTAACTAGACTTTACACTTGCAAATTATATAAATTAGATTTCTTTTTCATTTTTGCTTGATTACAATAAACAAAGAAAAAGTCAAATAATATTATATTGCAGCAACCTTAAAAAAAAAAAAAATACAAATAGTCAAATACCCAAATGGAAACTTTCGAAAGAAATGCAGGAAAGAAAAGAGAGAAAACTTACGGATTCGGATTTTGAAGAAGCTCGAGGACCAGATCGGCTTTCGGATCTTAACGTTTCAAGTTGTATAGCATTTAAAGTGAGGCGAAGCCCAGAGCTTGTAGACCTCTTACTTAGATCAAAGAAAGAAACACTATTGTTTCTTCGAGGAATACAGAACCTTAGCTCTTTGTAGGCTACTTCGCTTCTGCAAATCTTGGCCTGAGAACTTCCGATCACTGACACCTCCATCGCAAAGAATCTCAAAAGAAATTATAAATTTGGATAAGGCGAATCGAATCGGAAACGAGAAAAAATATACGACAGAGAGAATTGAAATAGCGGCAATGAATAAAGAACGAGTACCGGAGTAAACCGTGGGGCTGGAATTATATAGGCGCGCATTTTTTCTGGCGCAAACCATCCGGGGGAAGACAAGTTGCTTAAAGTATCTGCCACGTGCCAGTTTCTTTGACCGCCAAATTTCAGCCGCTTACATTTCTCCTCTTTGAACCCACCGAATTTCTTTAATCTTTTTCTTTCCTCCGTAAAAGATTTCAGTAAAAAGTAAAAACTGCTCCACCACTATTCTTCTGGTTATGTGGATAAGGGACAACGTAGATAGACAGTTGACGTGGAAAGTAGGAGGACCAGCTCATGCCAACGGCATAAGTTATTATTTTAATAAAATAAAATACACATGGAGGCTGTTGAATGGATGTAAGAGGTTGGTGAGTCATGTCCAGACCAGTTACACAGTTTTAGTATGTTGAATGGGGGGTTCTGTGGCCCTTAATGACCGACCATGTTCCTATGGGAGAAATTGTAATTCATAACATTATCGAATTTGTAGAGAAGAAAAGAGCTTTTGTGAATTTTGGATTGTTGGTTTAGCGAATCGAAAATTTATTAAGGCTTATAAATAAAAGATACCCGTGTTTTTGGAAAGGTACACTTGTGATGTGACTTATCTTTTGATTTCTACTTCCTGTTAAGGTTCAATTGGTTCAACAGAGGATGCCCACAGCCACAAATTTTCAAAACTTCAAGCATTTGGTGTGTGTATATATATTTGGTTTTTTTTTTTCTGGTCTTGAAGTCATGAAAAAAGGGGGAAACAACAAGCTTCATTGGCCTTTTGGGCCATGATAAGAGACAAAGCTAACCTAGAAAGCAACTAAAAGATAATTGAAATTGATTTAGTGGTAATCCAAAAAAGATAGTCAATGATTCATGTCATCATGTGGCTTGTTGGGGTTGGAGTATACGCAATAATTATTATTATTAGGCATGCTTAGAATGGGATGCCCAGCCCTACAAATTCTAATCCTGGTTGTCTTTCTTCTCATTACCATGATTCATGAGCCTGGGGCCCATCTCAACCTCATAATACAATACAAGGCCTAAAAACGATTTTGGGCTACGTAGCCCAATAAGACCCAAACTTATTATTAACATAACATTTCTTAATCGATAGATGGAAAACCTTATCAAACAAGTAATTAAGATATTATTAATCTCACCAAATCTGAATTTCAAGGCACGATAACAATCATTCAAAGTCCCAACATCACTCGATAATCGACCATGGGATTATGGAGCAGCTGGTGGTCCCGGTGATGTTGGGCCATCGGTAGGTGGTCCTGGTGGGACAACAGGAGGCTCAGGTGGGGGTGGAGCTGGTGGGCCAGCAGGTGGATCTGCTAGACCACCAAAGCAATCTTCCAACAACCAGCAACAGCATAAGAAGTAGAAGCTGCCGGACAGAATCATAACAGTAACACTTGGCTTAGCATGCTAAACAAAGATTGTAACTTCATCTACTTTAATTAAAATAATTAAGTACTTCGAATTATATAAGCGAATTATGGAAAGCCTAGCGTACAATTGGCACTCACCAAGATGAAATGGTACTGGACAAGCCACTGAAGAAACCGTCATGAAAGCCAGGTCCAGGAGGCCCTTGAGGTCCACCAGGTCCAGGAGGCCCTTGAGGTCCACCAGGTCCGGTTGAACTCATCTGACCTGTCTTATATGCAAGTTGCAACTTTGCACTGATGTGTCAGTACCACTGCAATAAATCTTTTAGGAGAAGAGGCAAAATTGGAATCTAGCAGACTCTTGTTCAATACATGGAATTGTGGGTTTTGTTCGAAAACTTAAATGGTTAAAGGTATCCTATGAGCAAGCAAAGATGTAGTCCACCTGCTCCATCTCATAAGAAGGGCTACTATCAAGCAGAAGCAAATTCCTATAGGTTCAAACTGCCAAGACCTGCCAGTCAAATCCACCTACTACTCTTCTTGCACCTACCTTCTTTTTTTATCAAATGTTGGATGAAGATTAGTACATGATCCCTGGTGGTAAGACACCTTCAGCCCCACATTCTAAAATTGTTGGTTCAACTGCAAAATGAAAAGCTCTGATCCTTTTGAAAAGCATCTGCTGGTCTGGTAGCCTTTCATATTTTCTATTATTAACTATATTTCCTCAGCTCAACGATGCTGTAGCTATTCTGATATTAAGAATTGTTAAGTCAATAATCATAGCATTCATATTCATATCCAACATAGGGTGGATTTTGCAGGCAGCACCATTGTTAGCATCGTAGCGACAGCATATACTGTTTGGTCATGATTATGGCAAAATTTAGTCATAAGAATTGTTGTCTTCATAGTAACCAGCAAGGTGCATTTTGTGCAGTTGAAAGCATTGAAAATCTAATGCAATCCCGCTCAATGATGGTGTCTGTGTAATATTGTTAAGCTAATAACTACTATTTTCACTCTGAAATGAAGTTACAGCGCTTGATTTCAACAGCCAAGAACTGGATACTTGTTACATGCTCCGGAAGAAAATCCTTAACATTAACTGAACTGGAAAATACAGGTAACCTTCAAGAACTAACAAAATCAAAGAAAATACCTGAAACACAAAAATCTGAATTCCAAATACAAATTTATTAATTATTTGTTACTAAGCTAAACAGAGTTTTTCAGAGGTAATTAAACAAAAACATATACAATACTAAGGAACTTCCCACAATACAAAATAATTGAACAATGGGTAACAAAAATGAATATAAAGATATTTTACCTCTCCTTGCAATTTAACTGGCTTTCCCGGAACGCATACATGAAAGGCTGGATTGGCAGCTTTTGCAGCCTCATGAATTATCTCACAAATAATCATAAATTATATTACACGCCCCCCTTATCTTTTACCCGAGCAGAATTTTTATCTTTCTGTTTCTTTCTTCTTGGAGCACCAGCTGAGCCTGGTTCCACCAACGGTCCTGACCACGTCTGTATAGGTGCTTTTGAATATGAGAAATTTGTGGAACTAAATGGGACATCAGGGGGATCAAAAACGGGATCAATATGATTTGAGGAGCCCAAAGGATAACCAAGCGTTCCATCTTGGTGAGGTGGAGGAAATTTCTCACTCTTGCTCTTAGCATTTGCATGTGTTATTAAACGCCGCCTCTGTTTTAAGGGAGGAAAAAAATGTTAGTTACAGTAGTTGGAAATTCAAAAATCAGACTATGCGGCAAAATTATAAATACAAGACAAAGCCAGAAACTTGCACCCACACCCCACTCTTCTAACATGCATATGATTGTAAATCAAATCCTGTTCAAGTAATAAGTTCGAGTTTGGGGTCTCAAAGAAGAAAAGACAAAGCAATTGGGCTACAAGGTCTTGGCCCAAATGTTAAGGGTGATGCTATTGGCAATTAATCTACTAACCATTTATCAATTAAGATGTGTGCAAAAAATTCTGCTAATACTTCTATTTCATATCCTATAATGTGATTTTCACAGTAGAAACGTCCTTAAAAATTTGGTGCACTAAAACCAATGAAGACTAAGAAAATTTATTGTCAGTTAAAATGACAAAAGCAGGGGAAAGGTTTATAAAGAAGCAGCTTATCTGACATACATCAAGATTTGCTTGAAGCTCAGCATTGGCTTCTGGAGCAGGAACTGCCCTTACAGCTCGATCACGTGGACGTGACTTCTTCACACCATCAGCATTAACTTTTCCAGCAGCTCTTAATCTGCAGTAATTGAGATTGTTAGAACTTGCATTTAGAAGTACAGAAGAAAGGAAAAAGAGAAAGTAAGGTGAAGAGGACTAATGAAGGGACTAAAATAAGTAAAAATTTGAAAGCTTTTGCCATTGCCAAAGAAGAGGAGGTGACTACGAAACAATTCCACAGGACCACAGCAGGGTCAATTAAATATTGCAAAGATAAAGAAGCCTGATAAATGATACATTATTAGAAAAGGTCTTGCTACATTTTTCAGCAATTCGTTTTTTACTTTGTTTATTAGAATAAGATTTTTGTCATATTTAAAGCGAGGCATTTGTTGAAAATAAAATCAATACTGCTGACCCAAAATACAATAAAAGCTTGAAGGTTGTTAAACCAAACCCACCTTCTGGCTTCTTCATCCCGTAGTTTGGCATCCATCTCCTTGCTTGGAGGATATTTTGGAAGACTAGATGGCTCGCAAGCATAAGGCTTGGTATTGAAGAACTGCAAGAGAAAGAGAACAATGAATCAGAAAGACCACATCCACTAAATTGTTCAAAGAGGGAAATCCAAATACATTCTACATGGACTTTCTAACCCTAAATTCAAGGGGTTCAGTCTAGGAGGGAGAACAGAATTAAGGCTCACTTAAAAGCTACTGTTAAGGAACTCATCCTTGGTTAGTCAGTAAGCTCAACAGATTATGCTTAAACATGAGATCCCCATGTCCCAATGCTTAACTACCCAAACTTGTTCAACCATCCAAATTCTGAACTCTAACGAAGCCAATTCTCCACTTCACTGCAGTCAAAGAATTTGCTGCTCTAATCATCTGATTTTTGTAGCAAACCATCCAAAGAAACTACATCCCAATAAAGTATCCACCAAGCATTACAACATGAATGTTTAAAGTAGCAACTTGGCCAAACAGTAAATCCTTAAGTGGCCAAAAATTCAACAGAGCTTTTTTTAATAAAAATATCAACAAGAGATGCAGGGATGCTCTTTTCCTATTAGCATTATTCACTCATGTTCGCCGGCAGCGAAGGAGAAGAGACAGAAAATAAAGAATCATAAGATTAGAAACTAACTTCACTCTTCAGTGCAGCAGTAGCAGTTTGACGTTCGGCCGGGTCAATAGCAAGAAGGGTCTCAATCAGGGGCAGTGATGATTGAGGGAAGTCTTTAAATGTCTCTGCTATACATCTCTTGTACGATTGTTGGGGCTTAAATATAGTTGCGTGTGGCAACTTCGACTTTTTCCAATACTCTTCAGATGGAGAGCCACAGAGTTTAAATATCTTGTGCAGTTGCTCAACCTGCATTAAAAATCAACATTGATAATATCCACAACAATCAATAACTGGCAACAGAGAAATTATTATCTGTAAGTTAATACAAGCACAACACAAAATGGAGCACTACTCATGTACTCAGAGATGAATAGGGAAAATTCCGCTTGGAGCATTCAATCAAATAATCTATCAACTGTTAATGCTTCAACAGGAGAGACTAGAATATTAAATCCAGGACTTTAAGAACAATGTTCAGGTTTAATTAAGATATGACAACCATAGGATTTGCTATTTTCACTGAAGATTGATCTAAATGAGAGTAAATAAAGTTAAAGCTCCTCCAGAAATATATTTTTGCACTGAATAAATGCCTGCAGACGTCGCCTCAATCAATGCACCATTCTCACCAAACCACACATATTTCAGGCAGCTGCTAAGTTCAACTTTTCAATCTAAGTATTTGGCCATATAGTATAGGCCTTCGTAATTTGAAGGTTTTGAAATGGCATATGTCCAACAAAAATAACCCACAAATTGCAACCAAAACAACCGAACTAAAGCAACTCTAAGTGAAAGAAAAAGGCCACAGTAGATGAAAGCTAATAAATAAAAGAATTAGAAGTTACCTCAGTGCGACCAGGCATGATAGGCTTCCCAGCCAATAGCTCAGCAAGAATGCAACCAGCACTCCAGAGGTCCACACCAACACCATAGTCAGTGGCCCCAAGAAGCAGCTCTGGTGGTCGATACCATAAGGTAACTACCCTGCTAGTCATAGGCTGCTTGTGATTAGGATCAAAAAAGGAAGCCAATCCGAAATCAGCAATTCTAAGGATTCCATCATTGCCAATAAGAAGATTTGACCCTTTAATATCACGATGAAGCACATGGCGGTTATGACAGTGTTCAAGCCCAGATAACAGTTGGTGCATATAACATTTAACCTGCCATGTTCATATACATAAGATAAGGGGAAAAAATCTACCCACCAATAATAAAAACTACAAAGATAATAGTTTTATCACCTGAGGCTCTGTGAACTTGATATTGGGGCTTGCGGCAAGTCCAGCCAAATCATGCTCCATGTATTCAAAAACAAGGTACAAACTACAAGACATCCTTGATGTCACCAAACCTTCCAATTTTACAACATTAGGATGATCTAAGCGACGCAGTATCAAAATTTCCCTAGCCATGAATTTCACACTCTCAGGTTCCAAATTATCAAACCGAACCTTCTTCAATGCAACAATTTTCCCCGTCAAAATATCCCTAGCTTTGTACACATTGCTGTACGTACCCTGTCCAATCTGGTGATAACAAAAACAAGCACATAATTTGTAACTGAAAATGATAGAAAGATATTAAAGTTGAATCATTTTTTTAAGAAGTCATCCTTTCTAAATTCCGGGGAAACAGAATCTTCAATTCGATCCTCTACTTTCCTTTGACCGCTTCCACCCTCGAGACTCAATCTATCTAAGCTCAGTAATATTCAAAATTAGTCATATATTCTAATTATAGAACTAAATAGCATAAAAAGATTATTTTTCTATTTCTTTCCTACAAATTCTCAACGATCTTGAAAGCAATTAATACTTACTCAAAACAAAAGTGTCAGCACGTTCCAGATATGAAAATATATAGCATATTTTACCTTGTCAAGCTTTTCAAAAGTGTCAGCGCGTCGCGGAGTCCATCCATTGATAGCTTCACCGGCAACAGCAGACAGCCAAGAGGGCCATCCAGCAGCTACCTGCTCACCTTGCACGTGCTTAGGAGGATTACTCAACCTTGGATTTGGTCTAGAAGACCTTCTCTTCTCACCTCTTGGCCGCGTTCTCCCATGACCCTCCTCTTCTTCCACATCCACCTCATTTTTTTCTTTCCGATTCTCTCCTCCATTTCTAACCTGACTATTTGCTTCCTCTGTTCTCCCAGCCCTAACTTCCTCCTTATGTCTCCTCCCATCTCCGTCCCTCTCCCTCTCTCTCTCCGCCGCCGCAGCTGCCTTCCTCGGTGTCACCTCTCTCCCAAAAACACACCCCATTTCTCATTCCTCATCACATTCCCACTCCTTCAACCCACATTTTTTGTATGAGCAAATAATACCGATAAGCAAAAACCCTAACACCCAAAATAAAAAGGAGGAGAAATGGGTTTTAATTAGAAGAGGAGACGTGCATACGCTAATCGAAGAGAGAGGACTTTTCGAAGACAAAAGAAAGCCAAGTAATGATTTTTCATTGGCCACAGTCAAAATATGAGCTAGAAATCACTATACACTCACCCAAACAAAAAAAAATAAAAAGAGAAAAGCAAAACCACAAATATACAGTTTTCTCTTGCTTTTCTTTTGTGCGTTTTCTTTCCTTTTTTTTTTCAGTTGGACTTCACCTTCAAACTATGAGATTTTTTCCCGAGAAAATTAAATAAAAAAGAAAATTTTAAAAAGGGAAAAAAAAAAGATGGTTTTAAGAGAGAGAGTGGATCTGTTTTCTACTATCCGGTGGGTCTCTATCTATTTCTCTGGTCTTTGCTTTTTTTGACTCTCTCAGTAAGGAGAGAGAGAGCTGAGCGAAAAAAATGGTGCTCAGATTGAACAGTAGACAAGTGGAATTATTTAGGGGATTCTATATGATGCGGAAGCTTCTACTTTGCACCTGAAATGAACCAATTACGAAATGCCACGTTTGTAATGTCACGTGACTGGCAGTACTCACGTTTGTTTGAGTCTACGTGGCAACTACGCATTGGGCTAGACTAGATGAAGGAAACGAAACGTCTAATGAGCCACGTCCGGTGGCGTGTGGACATGTGATGGAAAACGTTTAATTCTGTTTGAAAGTAGTCCAAATATGGATTTGCAACGTTAACTATGTGGTCGTAAGCTGAATGAAAATAGTTGGAGATTTTTCTTGAATTTTGTTTGGTTGTAGAGAAAATATAGTGTTGTTGGAAATAAGTTTGGGTATATAAGCGTGTTTTGATCCAAATTGGGATTGTTGGGTGGTTTTGCTACGAGATTTTGAGAATTGGATCGACTTTTTTTAATTTAATAACTTGATGCGTGAGATTGGCTGGCTCAAGTTTACCTGTGCTCACGTCGCGTTAAATTCATGAACTCTTACGTATCTTTTTTAACTGTGGAAGATTGTTGCTTTTTGATCAAGTTTGATTACGCTAGCGTTAGATTAAATTCATAACAAAGAAATGCTCCCAGTAAAAATTTCTTTATTCTTAATAATAAAACATTGAATTTCTTATTTAAGAAATCTGTGTGCTCAAACATGCTGTCGTGATAATAAGATAAATCAAAATTAATTGCTAAAATCACAATTTTTGAATTAATTAATAATTATTATTTGAATTAATATGGCAAGTGAAAAACACAATTATCATTTGAATCAATTTTTTTTTAGCTTTCATACATTTGGGATGTTAAGGTTTTGTCAGGTATAATTAAAAAAATTGAATTAAAGAAAAAGAGATTGACATGCATACTAAATTCAATTATTATGATTTAAATTTTTCTTAAAAAAATGTTAGATAAAGCATTGGATAAGGGACAATTGAGTTGATTAGGTGAAAGACAAATGGGACAGCATGTATTGGATGTTTAAGCATGGAAAAACAAGTGTAATTATAACAATCAACACAACTATAGATAAAGGCCATCCAATTGAGGTTGTTAAGGTGGGTGAGTATTTGTTAAACCACAAACAGAATATTACTTTTTCAATTTTATTATTATTATTCATTAAAATGTCCCGTCGATTGAAATAATATAATAAATTATATAATTAATGTGGTATCATCAACGAGAATACTCGAGCTCAATGACCGGTAAATTTAAATAATGTGGAGTAATCTATATATATATATATATATATGAAAGCTGAAACAAAGAGAATTTTTGAAAATCTTCTCTTTGTTCAGCATTTTATTTTTCTGTTTTTATAAATTTTTAAAATTTTTCTTTATTTTTTTGCATTGTGATTGGCCACAATTATTTAATGATAATATTATTTATAAAAAATATATAAAAATTTTAAAATTTAAATATATTATTAATCTATATTATC
>CANUEX010201208.1:0-29716 GCA_948099535.1 Jatropha multifida | reverse complement strand
CGGTTATTCAATAAATTTTCGGGCGAACCAAAATGATTTTCGATCCCCATAATATTACGTGGCGTAATATTATTGGCTAATAATTTACAATTTAAATTTAAATGGGAATGTTTCGAAATAAAAATTTCAGGGTATTATATAAGTGTAATTTTATGTGCACTAATGCATAGTTTAATAATAAGTATATATACGACCCGATAATAGATTTTAAATTTGAATCCTCCTTCTCTCAATACTCAAAAAAACAAGAACAAGTGTAATTTTATAAATTGAAATGTTTAATTTGTGATATTCCGATCCGGCAAAGCGATTTTAAGAGGTCGGGTAGAGTAAAAACTCCCGGTGAACTTTTATGATGTCAGGAGGGTAGTGAAATGCGAGACACAGGAATGAATCGATCATATATCGAAAAGAGGAAAACTAATCATCAGAAATATCTTTTAATATAATAGCTGAAGAGTTAAAAGAACTTCAGAATTAAGCGTACTCGCTTAACGAAAATCGTAGAGTGAGTGATCTATTGAAAAGTTCGCATTTGACCTATTTAATAAAACCATATGAATCTTATTTATCTAGTATGAGATGAAACCGGTTTAATATGAAGTAAGACAATTTCCTTGGCGTGACATAATTTTATAATCTAACTATGATATGATATCAGAATATTTTAGCTGAAGGATAAATACGAATAATTAGATTGACGGTTAGAACTTATTGAAGGGATATTTAGACTTGCTAAAATTCCAAAACTAACCCTCTGCCTTATACGTGTCTATACATATATATGTGTCTTTTTCTAACTTGTTTGATCTATGTGGACTAGCACTGGCACTTGCAAAAGTAGCAACACATGCAAGATCATGCCAACACACCATATTTACCTGCTCGCTATAGTTAGAATTTAACCTTTGTCCCTTTCGTCCTTTACAAGATTCTAAAAATTTTGTCCTGTGCATCAAAATGTTCTAGAAATAATATCCAAGTCACTGTAAGTTGCGAAAGATAGGGCTGGAAAACTGCATACGCAGAAAATGACAGTAAGTGAAGAGAAAGAGATCATATATATATGTATTAGGTAGAACTCATATGTCATTAAATTTAAAGCAATAAAGTTAAAATCTTTAGGCTTTATAAAATTAATTAATTTATTATTATATTTTTATATATTAGATATTTAATTTTTAAAATTTAATTCCGTCTCATTACATCATCTTTCTATTTAATTTGAGTGATTTTATCATTAAATATTTTGTAAGAGATAAAAATACTCTTTAATAATATTAAAACAGATGTTGGACCAAACACAGTCTTCTCCTCCCCTTTCATCTCTGCGTTCCTTCATCTCTGCAACTGTCTAAAACTCATTTTTGTTAATCTCACTACCACCTAACACCTCGCACATCAATCAATTGTCGTCATCCCCATTTATTCTTCAAGAGAACCAAATCCACAAAACTTAAGCTTTAAACAAATTTATTAAACACCCAACAAAATTAACTTGATTCTAATTATGAATTTTTTCCATCAACTCCGCCAAATGCTCAAATTCAAGCATAGATCTCATGGATATCACTTGGACTCCCTCAACACAATTTCCTCTTTCACAATCGCATCAATTGCTATTTTATAGGTTTTGAATTGTAGGTATTTCTGATTTATTTTCAAGCCAGTTATTCTTTAAGCTTTGCTCATCTGAGGTTATTCTTTAATCTTTGCTCATTTGATCCGTGAAATCATATTACGCATGTGGGATTATATTGTTTGAAGCTGCAACTTGGGTTTCCATTTACTTGTGATATAGGAATATTGTTCATTGATCGGTGAAGTTGGGAGTAAAAGGTGAAGAAGACAACAACGAATGTCGCTAGAATTAACTGTCTTTTATCGCAGGGTTTAGTGGAGAGGAAGTAAATTTTTTTGTTTAATTTATTAGATTTCAGATGGAGTTTCACATTGAATATTATTTGATTTATTGATTTCTTTGATAATTAAAATCCTGAATTTGTTAATCTAGATTGGTTTTTGAAGGGTGAGGGAGAAGGTGAAGGTAGAGGTGGTTATGGCCGTGGCTCCGGTGGCCTGCCATCTGTGGTATTTCTGTATCTTTTTTTGTAAGAGTATCATTTTGTCATTTTAAAAATTTATCTCTCATCTCTCTTACTTTTTAGTCTAATTTAATAAAAAAATAATTAATTTTATACGAAATGACCATAAAATGAGACGAAATTAAATCTCAAGGACTAAATACCTAATATATAAAAATGCGAAAATAAATTAATTAATTTTATAAGACCTCAAAGACAAAATAATTATTTTCCCTTAACTTTAATATAAAAGGAAAAAAATAAATTCGCCTTTGAATCATAGTCAAATTTATATAATATCTCTGTTTTATAATATTTATCATATTTGAAAATCATCTGTCTCAGAATATTTGTTACATTTGTGATTTCAAAAAGTAGTAAATATATTTGAAAATCATGTTTACCCTTTATCACGTAACCGATAATTATTATTTCAATTTAATGATTTTTTAAAATATTAATATTATATTAAAGATAATATAATTTATTTATTTAATAATTTATTATAATTTAAATAAATTTAATATTTTTTTTAAAGAACGTGAAATTACAAATAAATAGTTGTTCTACTTAAACATTTTTTTTACAAATAAATCACAAATTCAATTTAATGATTTATTATGAAACAAAAGTAACACTGTCTTTGTTCCATAATATTTATTATATTTAAAAAATACAGTTTATTTCAAAATATTTATTATATTTATAGTTAATAAATATATTTTTTCATATTTACCATTTGCAATGCTCAATAATCATTACTTCTATTTAATAATTTTTTTAGAAAATTAATATTAAATTAAAAATAATATAGTCAATTTATTCAATAATTTATTATAATTTAAATAAATTTAATGATTTTATTAAAAAATGTGAAATTGCAAGTGGCGGACAAATATCATAGAACAAAATATTAAAGTTTAGAATGAAATTGACATATTTGAAAGTTTAAAATAAAATTGACATAAATGTCAAATTGGAATGAAAATCGAACGAAATTTAAAATTGAAAGTGAAATAATATATTAAGCCATAATCTTAACTAAACTAATATAATATCAGTAATAATTTAATTTAATTGTCGCTTTATAAAATGTTTATTATTTCCATTTTGCTTATTTTTAATCAAACCAAACAAAATTGGTGACATTTGTGTCATAAAGGAATTTTAAATGTCTCTTGATCGCATGAACATGAATAGGCAGAGTTACTGCATACTAGTTATAGATTACTCTTCACGAAAATCACGTGCCAACGGCGCGTGACTTCGAGATACACAATACTCGCAGGTCTACCATAATTATCGTGGTCAAAACCGAGGCTCTCGCTAATTGTATTATTGTTATAGTTTGAATTCAGAGCCAAGTTGACTTTAGCCTCACTTAAGTCCGAAAGTCAGAGAGATGTGCGGTTTTGAAGCTGGTATGTAATTTAATATGGTTGGCTGTTCATCATACGATCAAGATTGCCTTCTTTGCTTTGTTTGTAATCTGTATACAATGCTTCCACTTTCCATCAACTTTTCACTTTCTATTGTCCTCTAATTAATACTCTCCACAAATTCTTCTTTTTGTTGAAAGAAATCTTCTCATTTTCTCCCTATTCTCAGCTTTCTGTCACTTTCCCTAGAAAATATATTGATTTATTCGTCTTGTAAAACGAACTCTTGCTTTCTCCATTCAAGACCTTACAGTTAGGAATTTCTTGTCCTTGTAGCAAATGAATTTTTATGGAATTAGCTAAATTTCATAGCTTCTAATTTCTTGAAATTATTTCTTTTTGCTCCAGTATTATTAAAATGGGTAATAAAGATTTCAAGAATTGTTTCTGCTTCTTGCTTCCTCTACTTATCCTATTCATTATTTCTCCTGTTTCAAATGGACAATTAGCTCCAAGCGAAACAAGAATTCTTTTCCAAGTTCAGAAACTCCTTGAATATCCTTCAGTTCTTCAAGGATGGACAAACTGGACCAACTTCTGTTATCTCCCTCCCTCACCTTTTCTCAAGATTGTTTGCTCAAACAGTCATGTAACTGAATTAACTATCATCGGAAACAAAACTTACTCATCTCAAACTCCAAAACCAATTACTTCACTCAATTTTGAAGTTTCTCAACGTACTTTGTCTGAGAACTTCTCTATTGATGCTTTCTTCACTGTTCTAACAAAACTTTCATATTTGAAAGTGTTATCACTTGTTTCTTTAGGCTTGTGGGGTCCATTACCTGCCAAGATCAACAGGCTTTGGTCTCTTCAAGTGCTTAATGTCAGTTCCAATTTCATTTACGGTGAAATTCCTCAAAATATTGTGTCATTAAAGAATCTTTCCAGTCTTGTTTTAGCTGATAATTTGTTGAATGACAGTATTCCAGATCTTAAATCCTTGGTGTCACTTCAAGAACTGCATTTGGGTAATAACAATTTTGGACCCAACTTTCCTTCATTGAGTAACAGTCTTGTTACTATAATATTGAGTAACAATTCTTTAAGATCTGTCATTCCTCCAGGAATCAAGAACTTCTATAAACTCGAGCGATTAGACATTTCTTCTAATAAACTAATAGGTCCAATCCCTTCTTCTCTGTTTTCTCTGTTTTCAATTCAATATCTCGATTTAGCCCAGAATCAATTTAATGGCCCCCTGCCATCAAATATTTCCTGTAGTCCTAAGCTTAAATTTGTAGACATTTCTAATAATCTTTTGATAGGGAAATTACCATCATGCATTGCATCAAGTTCTCCAAACAGGACAGTTATTAGTTCATGGAATTGCTTTTCTGGTAGAAATTATAGTTATCAGCATCCGTTTGCATTCTGCCATAAAGAAGCATTAGCTGTTAAGCCTCCAGTTAAGAGTGGAAAGGAGAAGTCCACTACCCAATCAGGCCTAATTCTTGGTATTATAGGAGGTGTTGTTGGGGTAACAGGTCTGCTTGGATTGTTGATTTTGGTCATTGTTAGAAGGTCAAAAACAACTAGAACCAATGGAGGCAAATTTGATGCATTTTTTGCTGATAAAATGTCTGTCACTAGCTCTTCTGTGCAAACCATGGATTCAAGTAAGTTTTTTCTATTGATTTTTACATGTTCAAAAAAAGAAATTGATGAAGATAATGATGATATGAATTTATGCAGGGCGTGTGCCTCAAACAATGAGGTCTGCTTCAATAGGTCTTCCACCGTATCATGTTTTCACATTGGAAGAAATTGAAGATGCAACTAATAACTTTGATCCAATGAATTTCATGGGAGAAGGATCTCAAGGACAGGTACAATTCCATAATGTTTGTCTGAATAAGAACACTTTATCAAATCCCTTGAATCTGAATCTCTTAATTTTAATTTTTTTTTCAAAAAAAAAAATTCCTTGCTATGATATATACAGCTCTATAAAGGTTGGCTTAGAGATGGCTCAGTGGTCCTAATTAAATGTATGAAATTAAAGCAGAAGAACTTGCCTCAAAACTTGTTGCAGCACACGGAAGTTCTATCAAAGCTGAGACATTTGCATTTGGTTAGTGTTCTTGGACACTGTATTGTCACTTATCAAGATCATCCAAGTACAGCTACTACTACTGCCTTTGTTGTTCTTGAACACATCTCCAACGGATCTCTTAAAGATTATCTTACTGGTAAATTTCAAGAAACAGATTTTGAAACCCAATTTCAAGAAATTTTTATAAGTAGTTTCTTTTTGTGCATTTCTTGTTTTTGATTTAGCAGACTGGAGAAAGAAAGATGTCCTGAAGTGGCCACAAAGAATGGCAATTACTATTGGAGTTGCAAGAGGAATTCAATTTTTGCATACAGGAGTTGCACCTGGAATATTTGGAAATAATTTAAACATTGAAAATATATTGTTGGATGAAAGTCTCACTGCAAAGCTTAGTAACTATAACATTCCACTACCATCTAAGGTGCCAGCCAAAACCACATATTAAAATTTATCTCAACCAGAAAAAAAAAAGTTTGATTAATTTATTATATTTCATTACATTATACTAAATATGGACTAAAGCTTTCCCTTTTTCTTTCTTGTTTAACATATAAGAAGTTATATCAAGTTTTGCTCTTTGAATTTTGCAGGTGGGTTTAGAGAGTCCTTTAAGTGGACAAGATGGTATAAAAGCAGAAAAGGAAGATGTTTATCAACTAGGTGTTATTCTAGTTCAAATCATTACCGGTAAAATTGTCACATCTACAAGTGAATTGGAAGATCTAAAGATTCAGGTAAATAACCATGCCTTATCCTTTCACTCTTTCCTTTTTTTCCTCAGTTAGCGATGTGAGATGATGGTGATTTTAGTGTAACGATCAGACTACTTCACTTATAACTCAGTAGTCATGGGTTCAAGTCACAGAAATAGATTTTTCCAAAAAGCAGAGAGAAAGCTGCGTATGTCAACCCTGCCCATAAATATAGAATGGGTCTATTGGGTCGCCATTTTACGAAATTACAACTACACTTTTGATTGCTTCATGATGTGTGTGGTTATTATTAAAATGGCTTTTTTTCTTTTTCTTTTTTTATTCTATAAATAAAAACAGCTGGAAAAGGGCTTAGCAGAAGGTCCAGCAAAGTTACGACCTATGGTAGATCCATCTACAAGAGGGACTTTCGCATATGAATCCCTAAGAACTACAGTTAAAATCACCATTAATTGCATCTCCAAAGAACCAAGTGACAGGCCTTCAATAGAAGATGTGCTATGGAATTTGCAGTACTCAAATCAAGTACAGGAAGGATGGGCAAGCAGTGGAAACCTTGGCACACAAATGCACTATTAGTATGACATTTTTTGAAATTTCACTCCTTGCACTATAGTTATCCAATTACGTTTTCCCTTCCAATTCGGTTAAAAATGGCTTCAGAGAAATTGGTGTTGATAGTAAAAAGGGCAAATTACAATTTTCCTACGAAATTTGACCGAATAAATTAGGTCGTTTATATGGGTTTTCACCAAATTCTTGATTTTAAATTTTTGTTTTAAACTATTTTATGACAGTATTATCTTTTAAGCTCTGTAAACAAGAGACGAGACGACGGTGTCGTAGTTAGGTTGTGTTTGTGAACTTGTTACCGGAAGGTATTGGGCCATAGAAACCACTAAGGAAAAAGGGCTTCAGTTGGGCCCAACTCCAATGAGTCCATTTGCTTAGGCTTTTTGAGTTAGAGTCGTAAGTAAAATAGCACCTTGAAAGAAATGCACTCCAAATCATTAAGAAAATCAACCCAAAACTTTAGCACATTATTGCAAACGGAAAATTATTATTTTATCCTTATAAATTTTGTCGAAATGAATTACTTACCCTTTGTATTTTTAGAAATACATAATTTTATTCTATCTTTTGTCTCTGTTATATTTTTATATCTTTCTAATTTTTTATACTATATAAAAATATATTAGTTAATTTTAGCAAAATATAGTGATAAAATAGTAATTTATTGATGAAAAAAAGTACTAAAAAGTTGGCAGAAAGATGTAATAGTTTAACAAAATCAAATCGAAAAATACTGGTAGAACTATATATTTCAAAAAAATGTAGAGGCTATCTTGCCTTTTAGTTTTCAAAAAAAAACATATAGAGAGAGATTATTTTATATTCTTTTAAATAATAAAATTAAAATTAAAAGATATAATATTAGATCTTCCGAAGATAATCTGAATAAAAAATATAAATGATTTGGACGACAAAATAATTTATCTGAATCTTCTACACTTATATTACTTTTACAAGAATTTAGAGTATGTATGATCGTCAATAACATTAATTGAGAAATAAGCCACACAAGCTAAACACTTGCAAATAAAAATCCAAAATTTTCAATTATATAAAATTAAATACTTTATCTTTATTTAATAATAGCTATTAAAGAACGAGACTGTACCTCATAAAGAAAAGGAAAAAAATTTTAAAATTAAGAGAAAGTATCAATAACAAAAAATAAAAAATAATAATTTATTATAAGAAAAACATATCTTAATTTATTAAAAGTAAATAAAGATTAAAAGAAGAAAATAAAAATAAAAATAGATTATATTAGCCGCTAATTGATGACTTTTATCTCTTCTCTTTCACACAGCCTATAGTAAATGGCTTCAAATTGCAACGAAAACTTAACCAAAACTGTTGACAAAAGGAAAATTTGATATCTCCAAATTTGGTGCAAGGATATAGAAATAACGAGGGGAAAAAAATGTAATATTAACTGTCTTTTTGTCAAAATATTAGGAAATTGACTTTATATAATATTAAAAAATTTTGCTCACGTCATAAATAAAAAAAGACCAATATAATTTTTGATATTCCAAGCATTTCTATGATAATGTTTATTGACCAAAATCAACATAACTGTCAACTGTGCACATGCATTCTGTTAATTGGATAAATTTTATTTGCAATTGGCTTCAAAGCATTGACTTACAGGAAAATAAATAGACTGACCCTTTAATTAAAAAAGTTCCAATAATAAATATTATATAACTATAAAATGGGTAATGAAAGTAACAAGTACCCAATCACGTTATTTTTCCTATATATATTTATTTATTTATTAGAGAGAGAGAGAGAGAGTCAATCTAGGAGTGAGCAAAGCAAAACATGCACAGGTACTCTTACTGAATGAGCATCCATTGACCTACTGTTATTATAAAGCTCCACTTGTTCTTTTTCTTTATGGGTTTTTCTATTACATGGATGAACATGGACCTTCACGATCTAAGATTCAGAGCTGTGGACGGCACCGTACAATTAGTATTTTATGACCAATTGATCTAACCATCTCAAAACCATGAATATATCATGTTATTACTTATCATGAAAAAAACCTTTGATTTGATTTAATTTTGGATTCTGATTCCAAATCTAAACCAAAGAAAGACCTTATTTTCTTCAAAGCTTTATCCTCCACATTGGCAGTAGACTTTTTGATGGTTTGCAAGAATTAATAAATTTATTTATATAATTTACAAGAAGAAATTAAATATTAATAATTAATTAAATTATATACGTTGCATATAAGACCTGTCATTGATTAAAAAATGACTTATCAGACCATGATTAAACAATTATGGCCTACCATCACAGAATTTGTCATCTATAATTAAACAATGCAATGGGTTATTAGACTCATCGGTTAATTAAATTGATGTAAATTTGACTAATTAAAATTTTTAATTGGTCATTTGTTTGTAGTGAATAATTTTTAATCATAAAATTAGATAACTTGTTAGATTACCAAACCACCTCATCATTCATTATCAAGTGTGCTTTGTTGTCTAATGAAGTAGGAATTTAAAAAGATTGATTGCTAATTGGATTTTCTTTTAAATTGAATAATGTAGAAGAGGTGTTAGACTATGAATTTTCTTTTTATTGTTATTAAATCATATATAATCCTTTCATGGACTAAATCAATTAAAATAATATGTTATAGAAATGAGAATATTCTGACCATTCATCGAAAAAAAAGATAAAAATAGAAATATTTTTTTTTAAAAAAATTTCTATTTTAATTGATTTGGTCCGTAGATAAATCTAATCCTGTGTGTATATAAATATATTTGAAAATTATGTTTAATAAATGTACATTAGTGTGTAAGAGAATAATGAATTCCGGTTTTAATAACTCATTTAAAAAATTTTATAAATAGCCGATCAACGCTGTGTTCGCCAATAATTTTTTAAATAGTTTTTAATATTTTAACTAGTTAAAATATTAAACTTTATTTTTTATAACGTTCGGTAATATAGTATTTGAATTATTTTTTAAATATTAAGTTAGCGTTTTATAAAAGGTTAACCCTTAAAACTTTTAATTTTTAGAGTTTTATGAAAATTCACGCAACAACTACTACCACTCAAACAATTAAATATTATTAAAAAGATAACAATTTTAAAAAAAGTTAATTTTACTGAACAAATTCTACTTATGGTTTGATTGATTTCTTACCAATGTGAGAAGTAAGAGACTGCTGCTAATTCGACTCGTATATGTATGCGATTACACTCTCCAAAAGTGTAGATTTTACTACGGGTAGTATAAATTTCTCGATCCGCTCCTCGTCGGTCTTGGTTATATATATAGTTTTCAATTACAAGAGTATGGCTTTTGAAAGGTTGGATGAGTTACCAAAACGGAATTTGTGGCACGAAATTAGTACAAGAAAATGCAATGCTGACAGAACCGGCAAGCATGTTATTGCCAGATATTCTTAATATAACTGTAATGCAGCTAATGTTCCTGGAAAATGCAACTAATTAACTATATAATATGCTAAGCTAATTAATTAAAAATGCATATCAAATTTCAACTTGGGAAATTAAAATTATATCATTATTCTTGGACTTGTGACATTTCCAGCATGAGATTTTTATTTTTTGAAAAAGTGCCAATGCTAAATATGGAAACTCACCTGGAAGAATAAAATTAATCAGCGGGGTTTTTCTTTTATCAAAAATTGACAGGGATAATAGAATTAATTAAAAAAATATAATTATAGTTAATTTCCTCAATTTTTCCAATTCGTCTGAGTCTTCAATCCCTCACAACTTTGAAATTTACTAGAAACTGGAATTTCTTTCCCCATTTTTTAAATGCAATAATGACTTTGAAGATACTTATAATAATAATAATGTTCTCGAAGCTATATATATAGTCTATGGAGACCAGGTATGAAAAGACAAATATACCTATGACTAATGTGTTTTAAGGTATTAATTTTGCCTTATAGAGATTTTCTCAGCAGGAGGGAAAGAAAGAATATCTTCATAGGCATATATATATATATATATATATATATATATATAATGGATTAAAGGGGGAAAAAGAAAGAAAAACAAAAATAGAAGTAATCACACGTTCATCAAATTTTCCAAGATTTGAAAGGTAAATAGGTTTATTAATAATATAGCCTGAGCTGAGCTTTCTGGTTTTAATGGCGGACTTCTACGCTTTGTTGACTGCGTATATGGATGGATAATATGCATATAACTGCGGCTTTGAACAAAAATTAATATACAAATGAAATGTTTGAGTGCGAACTAAAACTATATTTTCTTTTACAAATGATTGTTGCGTTACGGAAAGAAATCAGAGAAATATTTAATTGGTCTCATGAAAAAAATCAATTAAGAGAGTTTAGTTAAAATTATTTTGCAAATACTCACATTAATATACCGATTAATGTTTATTATTATTTCTAATTACCAATATTTTTGTTATATTATTTAATTGTATAATTTGTTTTTAATTTATTAGAGCCTTTCAAGTGCTGAAATAACATAGCAGATTATACAATAGTGGATAACCCTCTTTTATTTAATTATATTATTTTTATTGCCATCAAACATAGAAATATTGTGACCATAAATTTAATTTATGGCAGCAAAAATAAATTGTTATACTAGTACTAGTATATATGGTTAAAGTAATAAAAGCGGTCGGTTCATTGAATAAATTCCTGGGCTGGGGATCACTGGCCACCGGCTAGGGTCCCAGGAAGACCAAATGGTCAAAATTATGACGTGTCAAACTCTGATTGGATAATAGTTGCAACATGGGGTGAGGACGTAGATTATCTATCAGGAAACAGTCGCATAAATTTTGCAATAGAGTCCATAAGACGGCGGCTAACTTTGACCAAGCATCTGTGGTTTGCACGTACCAAATCTTGACCGTGCTCTTTTCTTCCTTTCTTTATTTATTTACATATATTTAATTATTTATACAAAAAGTTGACATTGAATATTTTTTTTAATAAAAAATGACATTTGAGTTGGCTTATTGGAGTTATATTTGACATTTCTCTAACATGCAAAATTAAGATAAGCACTCATGTTTCAATTTTTAACTAAAAGTCAAATTTTGGAGGCTCTTTAGCCCTCTTTCTTATATATACTACCTATTGCTATGTATTTATGCCCATTTCTATTAATGATAAAACAAGCTCTGTAACAATGGAGAATTGCTTGGAAAAGTCTGATTTAGCTATAGAAGAGAAGACGGTCAAATCAAATTATGGTGATGAAGAGAGTAGTAAGGTGAATATTGATATTTAATATCCATGCATGCCTGGGAGATTGTTATTTCTTGGATATTTTTCTCTTTTTATTAGCTATTAAGTTTTATTATATATGCCTAGTGATGATTTCTGTATAACAAAGTTCAGTTTTTGATTCTGGAAATTTCAAGTGAACTTATATTTTATGAGATTTTTCTTTTTTATATTTGAATCATGATATTGGATTTGAAACTTGCAAATTTGTAGATTTCATTGCATTAAAAATTTATAAATATTCAGCAAATTCTACAAATCAAAATCTATGAATTGAAATAGCAATTTCAGTTTCTTGGATCCTAAACTCCACAGTTTGATGCATTGCAAACTTGATGGTTTTTTGCTTAATTATAATAAAATTGAAGCATAAATTTTCTGTTTGGTGGGTGTCAGGAAGGAAAAACGATGCACGTTAAAAAAGAAGAGAATGGCCGAAAGCAGCCTTCTTCCATGGTAAACAATCTGATATCGCTCAAACATGTAAGAATTCAAAGGCTGATCAGTATGTATAAATTCGCATCTCGGCTTTCAAAGTAATTATACAAATATATTAACGAGGAAATAATTTATCCTGTAAAACACGTACGTACACACTAGGTCAACATAGATTGCTTGCAACTGCCGCCATGTGGATCTGAAATCTTCTTTTAACTAATCCATATGCACAAACAGAGATCTAGCCAGTTAATTTTTTTTCTGTTTATATAACTGGAAACCATAATGTTAACTAATTAACAACTTTCTTGGTTTAACAACATTGAAGTTATCTTCTGCAAGATTGCAGTATCAATCCCTAATAAAAAAGGTGCATGGCTATAATAACTTTTTATATATATATATATATAGGAGGATCAGCTGAGATCAACAAAAGCCCAAATAGGTGAGGTTAGGGAAGAAAATGAGAAGTTAAGGCAATTACTCTCCAAAATTGTGAAGGATTATCAGTCATTACAGAAACATTTCTATAAAGTTATGCAAGAAGAAGCAACAAAGAAATCAACAAAAAGAATACCCTCCCACCAAGAAAATAATCGAGAACCTGAATTTTTCTCTCTTAGCCTTGGAAGAAGTAGTTCTAGTGAACCCAAAAAGGAGGATGAGAAAAAAAGCAGCAATTTAAGTGATGGAAATGAGGAATTGAATAATATTAAAGGACTTTCACTTGGTTTGGACTGCAAATTTGAGCCAGATTCTTATGTAACTATGAAGAAGAACAATAATAATAATCCAAGCTCTGAAAGTAACAGCTTTGATGAAGAAGAAACTAAGGAAGAGGAGCCAACTGAGACATGGCCGCCAAGCAAAGTTTCAAAGATGATAAAAAGTACAGAAGATGAAGTGTTGCAACAAACGCAGATGAAGAAAACTAGGGTTTCAGTCAGAACCAGATGTGACGCTCCTACGGTTTGTGTCTAACTTAATTAATTTGTTTATTATATTGCCAACTTTATACTTTTTTGGTGGAGAATATCTGCCTTTATGGACTGAATTAATGGTTATCAACTTTCATTTTTCATATAACGCAATCAAATGTCTGCTACATAACATATAAGCGAGCTTTAATAATCTTCATAGTTTTGAAAACTTTTTAAATATAATGAAGAAATCATTATTATATATTGAAATAAATATTTTTTTTTCTATCAAGCTCAGTTTCAATATAATTAATTCCAATTGAATGTGCAGATGAATGATGGATGTCAATGGAGAAAATATGGACAGAAAATAGCAAAAGGAAATCCATGTCCTCGGGCATACTATCGTTGTACAGTTTCACCAACTTGTCCTGTGAGAAAACAGGTATGTTTTCTTATGATACCTCAACTATTTTGAAATTTAAGTTAGTTTGCTGTAATTTTGTTTCAAAAAGGAGTGCAAATGAAATATATATATATTAGAACTTATTAAAAGTGATGAGAGAATACTTTTGAAACGAGATTAATCTCATATTAAAAGAGAGTGTGAAAAATCAATCTAATTAGTCTGAGCGGGAAGAACTCGAGTCTTTTTCCTTGTAAATAAAAGACGGATCATATTCTCCAGAAAAAGAACTCGTTGATTTCATTTTTCTAAAAGGACAAGTCAATTTTAGTAACAGTTCCTAATGCAATTTGTTTCAGGTGCAAAGATGTGCACAGGACATGTCAATTTTAATAACAACCTACGAAGGAACACATAACCATCCTCTTCCACTTTCAGCTACAGCAATGGCTTCAACCACATCAGCAGCTGCATCAATGCTACAATCACAGTCATCATCAACCTCAAACTCATCATCAATTTCTGCACCTTCTTCTTTCTCCACTTCCAATGCCTTAAACTTCAATCTCTCCCACAATATTACAAAACCACAGCAATTCTACTTCCCAAATTCTTCATTCTCGACCAACAACTCACACCCTACAATTACGCTCGACCTTACTGCCCAAACAACTGGCTTATTTTCTTCTTCTTCTTCTTCATTATCAGCTCCAAAATACTCTCCAACATGTCTTAATTTTTCTTCTTCTTCTTTTCATTCCAGTACTCTACAAAATCCATGGCCCAACCTTAATGGAAACCACCAGCCCTACCCTACTAATTATCGAAACGTTAATGTACCCCACCAGCTCTACAATAACCAGACTACTTCTTATTCTTCTTCTTATCAGTCTTTGACAGAGAGCATTGCAGCCGCAACTAAAGTGATTGCTTTAGACCCTGGTTTCCGGACAGCCTTGGCGGCAGCGATTACATCCTTTGTCGGTAATGGAGGCAGCAATGCCGGTAGTGGTGGTCAGTATCACACTAATTTGAGATCTCAGGAAAAAGGAAGCTTGGTTTTGTCTCCGTCTTCATTGCCATTTTCTGCTTCCAAGAGCTCTTCTGGTTCTCTTGATGAGAGTAGGGACCGTAACGAGGGCTAAGGTTAAAAAAGAGAAAGTAATTAATGTCGATTTTTTAAATTTCTCACTTTTGTTAGGTAGATTGTAGATTATTTGTTAAATATAATAGAAATGTTTTGGTATGTAATTGAGTTGAAAATTGTACATTTGATTTGATTTTTTTTTATTATTTAAGGATTTGTTATATTTGCCCACACTATGAGGAGCAGTAAATATGTTGTTAATACTAAAAAAATGAGGGTCTTTTTTTTTCTTTTTCTTTTTTTTTTTCATTTGATTCAGAAACAGCAGATCAAATTGGATTAATTAGTTATTTCATTATTATTATGACCAAATATTTTTTTTTGGTACACTAAAATAGGGGTCATGGTGGTACTCTTAATCACAGATAGAGACATTATATATATATATATATAGATACATACACATTAATCCTTAAAAGGAATCAGAACTATCAAAGGTTGAATACCTTACGTTACAAAAAAAAACTTAATAATCTATATAAATCTGTTTCTAATTAAATCAAAATACTTGCCCAAGACAAAAATTGCACGTGGCAGCCCACAGTTCTTCCTTGTTGCAATACCTACAAATGGCAGTCTCAAGACCCATGCATATAAAACCACAAAAACTGAACCAAATCAACAGATTGAGCAATACAGAGCTTTGCCAAAATTGAATCTATATCCAATCTAATCTAATTTGTGAAGACAGGTTTTTAAACAGGTATGTCTTTCTGCTAAATATGGAATTCTTTTTACCTGAATTGCTTCTACATAAATTA
Organism: Jatropha multifida; assembly: GCA_948099535.1. Taxonomy (NCBI): domain Eukaryota; kingdom Viridiplantae; phylum Streptophyta; class Magnoliopsida; order Malpighiales; family Euphorbiaceae; genus Jatropha; species Jatropha multifida. Next base: position 13,903 of record CANUEX010201208.1, on the reverse strand, counting down.
AGTTAAATATATTCTTTGCCTTCTGCATATGCATCTGCAGAATTTTAGCCTCTTCTAACCATTTTCTTTCAAAATTTCAATCCATTCATATGAATTATAATGATTTTATTATCAATAGTTAACTAATAGACCAAATGTCAAGAGGAAAAGTAAATGTAGGATTATCAGATCACTGCCCTTTGGCAAGATCAGGGTTTTAATTGTTGTGCTATTTCATGATGAGAAGCTATTAAATGATATGCCTAAATTAATGAATTCAACCTATGGACATATGTTTATGGCCTAAAAGGTTGAATCGTAAAAACTGACGTCATAACAAATCCAAACAAGACATTATATATACACATTGCATTAATGAACCAAAGGGAATGATAATAATTGGGTGAGTATAGGTATGGCACAAGCACAAAAGATGTGGCGAAGTTCAAAGCTTGCAAACTGTGATGCTTATTTTGAGATGATACAGTCCAGGAAGAAATTACCACAGCCATTGCAGGAGACTTTAACTTCTGCATTTGCAAGGATTCCAGTCTCATCATTCCCACTAGTGCCTGGTGGCAAAGGTGATTATTGCAGTTCTACACTAAATGTTTATTACACTTTGTAACCAAATGAACTGCTTACCTCAGATCTTGTTTTTGCTTCCAGTCATTGAAATTCCAGCAGAAACATCCGTTGCTGATGCTGTCAAGATTTTATCCAAATGCAGCATAATGTCTGCTCCTGTGAAAAAAACAGATGCAGGAACCAGTTCTGACTGGAGAGATAGATACCTAGGAATTCTAGATTACTCGGCAATTGTTCTTTGGGTGTTAGAGAGTGCAGAACTTGCAGCTGTTGGTTTATCTACCACTAATGCGACAGTTGCTGGTGTGGGTGCTGGAGCTGCAGGCACTATTGGAGCAGTAGCATTGGGCATCACAGGTCCAGCTGCAATTGCTGGGCTAACTGCTGCTGCAGTTGGTGCTGCTGTAGCTGGTGGTGTGGGTGCAGACAAGGGGCTAGGAAAAGATGCTCCTGCAGCTGCTAACAACTTGGGGGAGGATTTCTACAACGTTATGCTTCAAGAAGAACCCTTCAAGTCAACCACTGTGAGTTTACTTTTAAATACAATCCACGATGCATCTGAAATCTCATATGTGCATTTTGCATGGCTCCATTAACCGACATCTCATTTAGAAATCAACAGGTTTCTTTTCTCTCTGAACAAAGATGCATATACCTCATTGAAGAACACTCTGACTGGTTGAATCAATGATGAATAAGAGATGTCCTACAATATTTGCTTACTCTCATTTTTTTTTTCTTAATGTCACAGGTGAGATCAGTACTAAAATCATACCACAGGGCGCCTTTCCTTCCAGTAGCAACAGACAGTTCAATGTTGAGCGTCTTACTTCTGCTCTCAAAATATAGGCAGCGAAATGTACCTGTGATTGAACCAGGAAAACCTGAAATTCAGAACTTCATTACCCAATCTGCAGTTGTCCTTGGTCTAGAGGGATGCAAGGGAAGGGATTGGTTTGATTGTATTGCTTCACGACGTATTCCAGACTTTGGACTTCCTTTCATGTCTGCTGATGAGGTGAGTATTTTTCAGATAGCTCTCCTAGGTTCCCACTTAATTTGGATCTCCTATGTCTTCCGGCCAGGTTGTTAGCATCCAGAGCAGTGACTTGATTTTAGAAGCTTTCAAGCAAATGAGAGAGAACCAAATTGGTGGTCTTCCAGTTGTAGAAGGTCCAAAGGAGAAGATTGTCGGGAGTCTAAGCATAAGGGATATAAGGCATTTGTTGCTCAAACCAGAACTTTTCACCAATTTCAGGTAGCACGAAAAGAAATAGCTTTGTACCTGCAGATACAATTATCTGATAAAGCTAATGCTATAGCTTCAGTTTTAGAATTCTTTCCACATAAAGTGCTCAGTAGAAAATAGGTAATAATAGATTGTGGAGGAGAAGAAAGGAGGGGAGAAAAGGTAAAGGTGAAAAAACAGGGGGGAGAGAGAGAGAGAGAGGAAGACTGTTGTTCAACCTGCATCAAACTGCTCATCTAAGTCCATTTATTAAAGAATAATAACATGGTGCAAATATTAATTAGTCATCACATGAGCCCTCTGTTCGAGCTCTGAAAATTGAGCAAAAACGAATAACAATTAGAGTGTTTAGCTTTAACTAAGTTATTATCTTACCATTTTACTTTCAGGCAGCTCACTGTATCAGATTTCATACAAATCATCAGCTCAACCCAAGAAACAGGCAGAGTCATCCCGCCAATAACATGCAAGGTGGATGCAACTCTTGGTAGTGTGATCCATATTCTTGCTTCAAAGTCAGTTCACCGAATTTATGCAGTTGCTGGGGATGAAAATGAAATAGCTGGTGTCATTACACTCAGAGATGTGATCGCTTGTTTCGTATATGAGCCCCCCAACCATTCCGATAACTATTTGGGTTTTTCAGTAGAAGATGTTTTGAATGATTGATAATGCTTATATAAACATCTAAAATAACTTCAGGAGTTGCAGAAAAACAAGATCTTGTTAGAGACTAGCAAGAGTGGAGTTGAAACTGTTATATCCGTCATAGCATAATGTACTTCCTTCTTATGTAACTCCAATCAAACTATATCCAGGCAGTTTTCTTAATCCTCTATCTTTTATTGTTTGTCTGATTCTATCTACATCTTCCCACCTTCCCAGTGCAGCATAAATCTTTGACAGAATCACAAAAGGATTTGGATCTCCTGGTTCGAGCTCTGAGAGCTTCATTGCCATTTCTTCTCCCAGCTCAGAATGCAAGTGATGCCTACAAGCACCAAGCAAAGAAGCAAAAACAGAAGATGGAGGCTCTAGCATTTCTTCTATTATTTTCCTAGCTTCATCCAGCTTGCCAAATCGACCCAACATGTCAACCATGCAACCAAAATGCTCTGCCTTTGGTTTCAAACCATAGTCCATAGACATCATCCTGAAAACTTGCGACCCTTTTTCAACCTGACCCATGTGACTACACGCAGATAGAACTGCAATAAAAGTTGCTGAATTTGGTTTCACCTTCTCCTCCAGCATCTGGTCAAAAGCCTCAAACACAGAGTAGTTCTCTCCATTTCTTCCATACCCAGATATCAATGCGTTCCAAACTGCTGGATCCTTAGGCTTTATCTCAAATTGATCAAAAACTCTTCGCCCCCAAGGGGAATACCCACATTTCATATACATGTCAATGAGAGTAGTAGCCAAAAACTCGTCAGTATCAATATTAGTTCTAGTAGCATGCCCGTGAATCTCTTTTCCATATTGCAGAGCAGACAAAGCTGCACAAGCAGATAGTAGACTTGTAACCGACTTCAAACTTGGGATTACCCCACAAAACTGCATCCTCTTGAAGAAGTTAAAAGCTTCTATCCCCTTTTCTAACTGTGCAAACCCGCTTATCATCGAATTCCATGTTATTGAATCAGGTTCCAGTCCTTTCGATACTAAACGTTCAAACAACTCAACAGCATTGTCACTCTGACCATTCAACATCATCCCGGCAATCATTGAATTCCATGTTATCAAGTTCTTATTGTCATTTAATTCATTGAATACTTCATATGTCCATTGCCAATAACCACACTTGGAATACATATCTACAAGTGCAGTACGTACCATAGCGTCACAACTCGCAAGAGTCTTTTTTATGAACCCATGAATCTGCCTTCCAAATTGAAGATACAAAAGACAAGCACAGGCAGAAATAACGGAAACTAGTGTAACCGAATTGGGTTTGACAACTGAACACTCTCTCATGTCCTTAAACACATGCAATACTACACTTGGCACCCCATTCTGCAAAAGCCCTGAAACAAACGCATTATAACTCACCACATTCCTATTAGGCATCTCTCCGAATATTCTTGTAGCAAATATTACCTCTCCACAGTTAGAATACGTAGTCACCAATGAAGTTGCCACGTAAATATCCATTTCCACACCCAACTTTATAGCCCAGCAATGTATTTGCATCCCATGATCAGCACTATCACACGCAGGCAATACACTGGCTACGGTCACTGAATTAGGCCTAAACCCACACAAACCCACCTCTCTGAATGCTAAAAAAGCCTCCTCGCAATACCCATTTTGTGAAAACCCAGAAATAGCAGCATTAAGAGAGGCCAGGTTTCGTCTAGTCATTCCATCGAACACTCTCAAAGCATGATCTAAAAGATTAAGCTTCATGTACATGTGAGTGAGGGCAGTGGCTGTATATACGTCTGAATGGTAGCCAGTTTTGATGAGATGGGCATGGATAATTTGGCCATGGAGAGGGGACTTGAGCTTAGCACATGCTTTAAGGAGAGGAGGGAATGTGAAATGGTGAGGAGGCAAAGAGGAAGAGTGGAGTTGAGAGTAAAGGGAAATGGCTTCTTTGTAGAACCCATCAGCAACTAGTTTTATTATGTGCTGCCTCATGTCATGGTTAACACTTACCAACATAAGAGAAGCTAGCAATTCAGCTTTTGTGAATCAACCATGGCGAGATGCCAGGAGTTCTGCAAAAATCAAATGGAAACGCAAGTAAATTCAGAAAACAGCTCTTTCGGAGTAACGGCTTCTTCGGACGACCTGTCGTTCGTATACAATTTGAAAACCAATGAACCAATGGACTTATAGGATTAGGAAGGACCTGCAGTTCTGTGTAGTTAAACGCAGTAGTAAGGACAGTCGCGGTACTGGCGTTTTGCACCGATTATTAAACGACCGTCCTTTGAAAGGGAAAAAAAAAAAAATCAAATGTATGCAAATATTTGACTTTTTCAAACATTATGCATGTTTTAAATAATAAAAGAAAAATGATGAATGAATTAAGAAAATTGGATTGTTTATTATAGAATTGATTTCATTATTTTCCTTCTTCCATTATTTTCTTTCGATCAATGTTTTCTTTTCTCTCTTCTTCGAAGTTGTCAGCAAGACCCTACACAACGCTCAATTAATAAAAATGTTTAATTCTTTATTTTGATCTATAAATTTAAAATGTAAAATATTTTATCACTAATAATATAAATATGAAATTAAAATTATTCTAGAGTAATAGAGGTTAAAGCTAGCCTATCTACTGCTACACACAAAGCAACATTTTGTAATTACCAAAAGAATAATAGAACAGTCCTTAGTAATGTCTGTAGCTAGCAACTTGGCCATTACAGAAAGAAGAGGAACACCCCTAGGGACCGCTGACATGAGCCACCCAACTGCTATTCTCTCTCTTTTTATTTTTCTCTTTTTCTAATTATCAATTAATTTAATCACTCAATATTCCAATAAAAATCTTCTCCTGAGGATTTTTCTCTGTTTAATCAATTGCTCCGTTTGTCTTTCATGTAAGCTTTTTCTCCAATATTAGAAAATTTTTCTGTTTGTTTACTGAGAATTAAATTATCAAAAAAAGTCTTGTTTCGGTGGAAATTAGCACTACTTGCTGCGTTTCCGGACGAGTGTGTTTCTGTTGTGTTTACCATTGTTTTGGTTTTGTTTTAATTTGCGGTTCTGTATTCAATTTTTGAGTTTATGATAAAATGGTTAGTTGCATGGTTGTTGGATGAGAATGAAAACTTGTTCTTCATTCTGAATTCGGTTTTTGATTGATGCATTTGTAGATTAAAAGGTGGGATTTCTGGATCTAGGGTTTTGTGATTATGGTGGAAATAAGGAAATTGAAGAATTAGTTTTGGATTCTATCTGTACACTTTTAGCTTGGTTCAGATATTTGTCCTTAAGTCTTCCAAACTTAGTCTATTGATAATTATTTCTATAATTACAAATATTTGCTGGTTTCCATTGACCTGCTACATTGCTGCACTTGGTTGGTTTGATAAATAAGCCAAGCAATAATGGTCACTGTGAGTAGTAAATTGTTTGGCTTTGTTGATTTTATGGAATTTACAGGCGGTGAGGATGACAACCCCATCAAGGAAGAGACTGATGAGGGATTTTAAGAGGCTGCAACAGGATCCTCCTGCTGGGATTAGTGGTGCTCCTCAAGACAATAATATTATGCTATGGAATGCTGTTATATTTGGGTATGTCTAGAGGAAATGATGCTCAATTTGCTTCTTTTTTTTTAATATTTCTTTCTCCTCAGCATGTGCTGATCATACTGGTTTTAGATAGTTATGTGTCTGATTCATTTGCTTATGCTCATTATCTGTCCAATTGCAGGCCTGACGACACACCGTGGGATGGAGGTGAAGTTAACACTTCTGCATTATCTGACATGAAGAGTTCTAAGTATTTGCAATCTAGTTTGCATTATTCATTGCACAGATTTTTAGTGATATTGGTGCATTATGATGAAATTATGATACCATTATCTTGTCCATGTTCAACATTCACATTTATTGTCTTGTTCATAGAAACTCAAATACAAACTATTTTAATGTTAATCACTAATTCTCATTCAGCACGTACTTTAAAACTCTGGATAATGATACTGATGTTTGTTTAGTATACAGATGTCTTACTGATATGTGTGAGACTTTGATATTCCCTTCCTTGACATAACTCACTAATTTTAGAGCAACCTTACATGCCTGAAACATGAACAAAATGGCATCTGTGTAAAGTTGATTATTGTATTCAAGTTTGGAAATATGTTTGGTCTTGATTATCAAGATGAATTTTAAATTTCATACAAGGTCGTTATACTACTACCAAACTCATATCTGTGCTTCTTTTGAGTTTTTCAGGTACGTTCAAATTGACACTTCAGTTTACAGAAGATTATCCTAATAAGCCCCCAACAGTGTGTTTTGTTTCTAGAATGTTCCATCCAAATAGTAAGTTCATCTTCTTTTAACATTTCAATTAAATGATTATTTATCTAATAATTTTATGTCTGCATGCAAATCTCTGAAAAATGTTGATATTTAGTTGATCTCCAAGTTTTTTCTCTTGGTTTTATTTCACCTATCTGATTTATTGCCATGAGCATGTGTTGCTGGAAGGTCCTATGGGTGTAGATGTAATATGTTATGTTATGTTTGTGCATCCTGTCTTTTATATTATAAATTGGGGTAAAAGAAAAAACATATTGGAGCCCCTGAGCTTATTGTGTTTAATCTATTGAGCGATCGAACTTTATTGCTCCATATCAAGTCCTCTAACTTTTTTTTGTTATTATTATTGTTTTCAGTGAGGACTTTTTTTAATGACAAAAGTAAAACTCATGAGAAAATTGTTAATGGGGATTTGAAATACTTCAAAAAAATCATTATTTTTTCACCGCAGGAACAGGAATTACCAAAGTTATAGAAAAGGAGAACTCCTAGTGCCCTTATACTTTTCAAGTTCTACCTCATTAAGCAATGTTTTTTTTTTTTTTTTGGGAAAAAGAACGCAACACTTCGGTAATTTTTGAACCGTCCTTGGTGAATTTCTCATGGAATTTTACCTTTTCATAAAGAAGTCCTCAATGTGAAACAAGTAAAATCAGTGGGTCTAATACTCCAACTTCATACCAATTTTTTTTGTATTTTTCTTTAGTTTATGCAGATGGAAGCATTTGTTTGGACATCCTACAGAATCAGTGGAGTCCTATTTATGATGTGGCAGCCATACTAACATCAATCCAGGTAAGAAATTTTCTCTTGATAATTGTTGTATTATGGCAATTAACAATCCACTCTGTAAATAGTATATGCGTGTTATCTCCCAATATCAAATCACAATTTTTGAGGCATTTGTCCCTTTGTATCCATGTTGCCTTTCCTGTTAAGCGGCTAGAAACAAAACCTTCTGGCTTATTCTATATCAGGACTGCATATTATGAGCACTGTGGAATTCCTTCCTAATAACAACATAGTTTCTTTTGTTCTCAATTGTACTGATCCTACTGATTTGTTTTTCCCTGGTTTTGCATGTGTGCACATTTTTTAAGCTCTATGGCTAGGAAAATATCATTTAATTTTCTCTGCTGATCAACATTCGGGTTTCCGACAGCTCTTTTTCTGTACTGTATATGTTCTAGAGTTACTGGCAGAGATATATATAAATTTGAAACTTATGGAAAAGATTGGGGATGACTTCTTGCTCCTATAATCATTCCAACATTCTACACAAATTGCAAAAAATTTAGCACGTTTCATTTTCCATCTTCACATCTGCAAAGGTCCTGAGAAACCCACATATCCTACAATCTAAACTTGAGTTAATTTACCCATTTATATGTGGAAATACCAGGGTACTCTTTATATACAGTGTGCATGCTTGCATGTGCATATGCATGCATGTAGGCTCTCTTGCATGCTTCCACATGCTGTGCTGTCATTCTTTTCATTGTCTTTTAAACATTATGCCATTTAAAAAAGTGCATTGACACACATAATATTTGCTGCTTGAGCGTGATGCCTATTGAATCCTTTTTTTATTACTGTTATTATTTGTAGTCATTGCTCTGTGATCCAAATCCAAATTCTCCTGCAAATTCAGAAGCTGCACGGATGTTTAGTGAGAACAAGCGGGAATATAATAGGAGAGTACGGGAAATAGTTGAGCAGAGTTGGACGGCTGATTAATTTCCTTGTTTGGCAGCAGAACTTGAAAAATCCTTCTCTACCCTGTTTAAATAACATTGAACTTGGTATTGTGATTGCATGTGCTTGTTATATATGAGGATGGATATGTTTGGCCTCTTTATTGCAATGTTTCTTCTACCTTCTTATGTTGAACTTTGTTTGCAATTTACTTTTTGGAAAGTTAAGAAAGGAGAACTTGTTCACTTTATTTGTTTGGACTAAAGAGGGTGGTAAATTGCTTGCAGTCTTTAGTTTAGCCTGGGTTCTTAGTCCACAACAGCCTTTTGTTCTTAACCTCAAGTTACAGAGACAATCGGTTGCTTTTACTTTTAGCTAAAGATGTACAAGACAGGATAACTGCAGAAATGCTTGGAGGAAAAATGATTTTAAGCTATCCAACTGTTAAGGGTGACTTATTTTCCTGCATTTTTATGTATAATTTAGGGTTTTCAGGAAATACTAGTTGTTGTAATAGTTGTAAATTGTTTAATGGTTAAAAAAATTCTTATACGAACCAAACATCAGAGTTTTGCTTTTTCAAACCCCGACATGGAAATGCATTTGAAATTTCACTTTCATTTCTAAGCTAGGTTAAAAACTAATGGATACGGCTAAATGCACAAGAAGTCCCTATTTGACCGCTCAAATAAGGTTCATTAGCTCCAGAACCATTTCCACTTAATCAATTTTGTGATCAAACGAGTCAGAAACCTCACGCTTTAAATCATGCACTTCCTCTCTTCATAAAAACATTTTTAAAACCACTGCATTTGTTCTTTAGTTCATTCTTTCTTCTACTTTCTATATGTTTAGGATCCTGTAGGGCCCTTTTCATTTTAAGAGTGAATTGAGATACTCCAATCCCCTGAACCGACGTTCAAAGTATTTGTTGCTTCATTCACCATGCATAACAAGCAAACACTGCCAATGAAAATCCACTTTAACGGCCAATGATCTAGGAGTTCTGATTCAGAATTTCTGAGCACATTTGACAAATTTTCATCAGAAGATAATGTACACAACAATGTCATCAAAATTTCTCAGAACATTCTCCTATCAACAAACCTGATGCAGAAAATGAGAGTGCGGAGAAGAAGATACTGAACAAACTTTGCATTGTTCTAGCAATTTCTGCTATATTCACTACCTGTTCCATTCATAGTCTCCCCCATACCTTGGATTTGCATCATTCCCCCGGCTATTTTCATCTGGTCTAATAGAATTTGCGAAAGTGTTCCAACCTAGCAAGTATGGCAAGATATACTGCAGAAAACACAAAACAAACACATTAGAAAAAGCAACAAATCTACAAACTGCAGATGGCTCCATTAGTCGAGGGATTATAGGTTCATCACCCAAGACCTGGCCCTTAATGATAATATGCCAAAAAAGAAAAAGCATGATTCCTTAAAGCTAACAGTACACCATTGAAAATGAAAGCCCAGTTTTCTTGATAATCTCTTCATTTGGTCCCAAGGGCAGGATTGTTAAATACCACAGGACAACAAACATAATATTTTTCATACTCTGCAAGCCATGCACTCTATTTCCTTTTGGATGATATTATGTTTGTTTATTGACTACTACAGACGTCCATACACTAATAAGATGATGATGCAACTTAATTACAACAGCTAATTCTCTCATCATGATGATCATATTAGATTTTAATAAAAGCAAGAAGTCATATTAGATCTCTCTTTGCAATTACAAGGTGTGTGCAAGTGTATGCATGAACAAGAAAGAGAAACAGAGAATCGTAACATACATTAAAAGCAGTGATGAGAACAGTGTATTCTGCCTTTGTAACGGGAATGTAAATGCTTTCATCCATATTCAAAGCTTTATTTTGAACACCTTCATGAATGCCATCACAAAAACCAAAAATAGAAAACAGTTAGAACAACAAAATAGCTTTTAACTTCAAAACTTAAATAAGCAGCATGTATCATACTAGGTCCAGATATCGTCAAATTACAATTTGCCCAAATGTGTGTGACTGTCAATTGATGGCATTTTACAGAAATCTCATAGGGTTTTTTTTTTTTTTTAACCAATGGGAATCTCCAATCCATTTGTACTAATAATTTTTCCCTTTTTTTTTCTATAATGAAACAATTTGTACACCCTAGTTTCAAGTAATATGCCCATATGCAATGATTGTTAAAATATTGGAAAACTATGAAGTTTATCAGGAAAATAAACAGGTAAAATCATATCCAAATAAAGATGTAACTTCACTCTAAGATTGAAGTCAATAATTCAACAATCCAATATTTCAATGTCTGAAGCACAGAATTTTGTGCATTATATTCACATATGACATCCAAATAAAAATATATTTTCGCATTCAGTTCCAGGAATCGAGGAAGAAAGAGGATTACTGAGGTTAAAGAAGTGGCCAGAACCATCTGGAAGTGGCTCTACTTTCAACACCTTCCTGATCTTGCCTTCATCACTGCAAACTTCCAACAAATTCGTTAGAATTCATATGCTCATTGAAACACAATTATCCATGTTGCTCAGAAACAGATACACAAAAGTGCGGAAATGTGGAGATGGACATAGGGAAATAGAAATGTGGGGAAAACTCGTAAATATAAAAAATATAGGGTCATATTTATAAATTAAAAAATAAATAATTATAAACCATCAAACATATTCAACAATAAGTTCAGTTGAATCAACATTTACTCATATTCCAAAGGAAAAAAAAAAGCTCATCTATAAGTTCCATACTCATAAAAGTAGATGTTTTATGGATTTATATTTATTCATGTATTTATTTTAATTAGAAAAACGAGTTTCTAAGAGTTTTCAATATATGAAAACACGTTTCCAAGAGCAGAAACATGTTTGCAAATTACCGAATTTGCGGAAACATGTTTTCAAATTACTCAATTTAGGGGACCCAAAGAGAGTTTCCATACAACATAGAGGATTATAATAAATGACAGCCAAATCTAAGGATTCACATGCTCAATAAAACACAATTGTGTATATGACATAAGCATCTGTTTCCTTTATGGGTAAGTATGACTACAAGTAATAATTGAACCTCTGCTGACAAGCATAGTTGTCAATTCGAGAATCGAATTGAGAATTGAAAAGAAAGGAAAAAGAATTCATAAGCAATTTCAAAGGGTTTCCCGAATCAAATGTGAACTTTAGTAAAAGAAGAGTTGGACAGTACCTTTTCCCCTTATTAGGATCATGGAAAAATTCACATGAATCTTTAGCACCGAGGCTAATTAGAGTTCCAATTTCCGTCACCGATAATGAGAACACCTAGAGACATACAAAATCAAACAATAATTCAAAACCAAAATTGAAGGACAATTGTCTCCAACCAAAGTCGAGAAAACTATATTGTCGTATTTCTATGCTGAAAGATCTTTTACTAAACTTTTTAACTCACAGTTTTAACTGGAAACTACTTATAAAAGAAAGTTTTCTTCTACTAGGAATTTGAAAACATAATGGAGACACCGTCACGCATATGTTACCTGCTTTCTACTCCAGTCATATTGACGTGCAGCTGCTGCAGGCGCAAATTGTAACAGCACAAAACCTTCCCTTGCTACTTTAAATGCCCCAGACTGCACAACACACGAAGCACTCACAACACAAAGCTCCTTCTCACAAGAAACAACTCGAGTACCATTAAACTGCTACTTTAAGGAAGAAAACTATGCAACTTACATCCAATGCCGCAAACTCCGGTGCTCGGGGTTGCACGGTAAGAGCAGCCTTACCTTTGTATATCGAATGGCTCACGAAAACCTTAGGCAGGGATTCTCCAACTACATAATAAAAACAACCAAAATAAGCGGAGAAACTATTATCAAACAAATGAAAACCAAAGAAACTAAAAAGATAAGCAAATACAAAAGTGAGATAAAGTACCTCCAGGAGCAAACGAATAGTCAGTGGAAGAAGACCGGGAGGAGTTAAACCTCTGCTTCTCATATAACTCCGATTGACGACATTTCACGGCCAGCCTGGTCTTGGCGGAAGTTTTGGTTGGAGAGAGTGTGTAAATTTTAGGGTTAAACTCACTGGTTTTAAGCAATTTAAGCGATTGTTGAGAGGAGACTGAACCGAGAGCGAACAGTTTCGGGTTTTGAGTGCTTAATTGAGGAGATATTAAATTGAGTTGCAGCATTTTCCCTCTCACTCTTCCCGGCTACCTCTATTCGGCGGATTACGTTTTTGTTATAAGAACTCGAAATGCTGTGTTTACCATCCTCTTATAAAGCCCGCCTACGCCTTGGCGTCATTGCAAGTAAAATTAAAATTTGGGAAAATAATAATTTTGCCTCTAAAATTTTATAAAATTAATTAATTCGTCCTTATATTTTTATATATTAAATATTTAATCTATGAAATTTAATTCCGACTTAGTAAATGTTCTTTCCGTAAAAAATAACTTTTTTTCCTGTTAAAACACTATTACTTAAACGTGATTTAGTTTCATTTCACCAATAAAATATTTTTCATTAATTTATTTTTTTAAACTCCATAAATAATAAAATATTATTAAAAATAAATTTTTACAAATTATTTTATAAAAACAGACGGAACCTCAATTTATTTGAAACATTTGCTTTTAAAAAATTACACTTTGCTATCTAAATTTATGTGATTATTTATTTAAATTTATTATGCATATCTATATTTGAGATGATGTGCAAGAATTATTATTATTTTTTATTTTGTGAGTTAATTATTTTATTTGTTTTTTAGTTATAACAATAATTTTGATGTTGTTATATTCGGATAAGTTTAATTGACTCTTAAAATTATTTGATCTAATAATATTGTTTTTCTCTATTTCTTGTTATAATTTTATTTTATTTTGTGAAATTTTACGAAAGTTTCGAAATAATGATTTAAAACTTTTTTGTTGGTTGGTTTTATTTAGAGGTGAAATAACCCATTAATTTATTTTTAAAAGAATTTTTATTTAAAAATTTAATTGTAAATTTTCACCAATGAGAATTGGCGAAAAATAATATTTTATGCCGCGAACTGAATCGAAAACCGAATTTAAATAGTCTAATTCAGTCGAAAAACCCTTAAATCAAATGGAATTGGGCGAAATCGTTGGGTTAGATCAAATCGGTTCAAATTGAACCGAAACCATTTAATTAAAATAAATAATAATAATAATAATAAATAAATAAATAAATAAATAAAATTTTTTTCTCTCTCCTCCCTCTCTCCTTCCCCGTTCCCTCTCTCTCGCGCGCGCAGCAAACTCCCCTCCCCATTCCCCTTCGCGTCTCCGGCCAACTGGCCATGGAATCCGGCGATCAAGCACCCAAACTTAAAGTGCTCG
>CANUEX010201192.1:0-10301 GCA_948099535.1 Jatropha multifida | reverse complement strand
GGTCAAATCCTGCAACCAGACCGGCATGTTCTCCACCGGTGATACATAGCCCGACAGCAGGATCGCGGGCATCATAAAGACAAACACGCCAATAAATGCCTGCTGCTGTGTGGCGCAAAGCGACGAAATCAGCAGGCCGAAACCCACCAGCGACAAGCCATAAATCAGCATTGAGAAATAGAACAGCAGCAGCGATCCGGCAAAGGGAATTTTATAGGCCAGAATACCGACGGAGAGCACAATCGTCGCCTGAAACGTTGCGACAATCAGCGCTGGCACGGCTTTGCCGACAAAAATTTGCCACGTTGACAGCGGCGAAACCAGGAGCTGATCCAGCGTGCCCTGTTCGCGTTCACGCGCCACCGACAGCGAGGTCACAATCATCACGCCGATGGTGGTGATCATGGCGATCAGCGACGGCACCACAAACCATTTGTAATCAAGATTCGGGTTGTACCAGTTGCGAATCACCAGCTCGCTGTTATTCGGTTTCTGCTGGCCGCTCAGCAGCTCCTGCTGATAATCCTGCACGATTTGTTGCAGATAGTTGGCGGCAATTTGCGCGCTGTTGGAGTTGCGCCCGTCGAGGATCAACTGCATTGGTGCGGTGAGGCTGCTATCAAGATTGCGGGAGAAATCAGCCGGGAAACGCACTAACAACAATGCCTTCTGCGTATCGATGGTCGGGCGTATCTCCTGCGGGCTTTTCAGCAGCAGAATATGGGTAAAGGCTTTAGCGCGGGCAAAACGCTGCGTCAGCTCAACCGCATGTTTGCCGTTATCTTCGTTATAGATGGCGATAGTGGCGTTGGTCACTTCCAGCGTGGCAGCAAAGGGGAACAGCAGCACCTGCAACAGCACCGGCAGGATCAGAATGGCGCGGGTTTGCGGTTCGCGCAGCAGCGACTGTAACTCTTTGCGGATAAGCGTCAGTAAACGGTGAAACATGGGTTTTCCTTAATCCAGTCTGCGTTTGGTTTTCAGCCATGTCAGGCCAATAAACATCAGCGCTGAGGCGATCAAAAACAGAACGTTAACCATCAACACCACCGGGATGTTGCCCGCCAGAAACAGGCTTTGCAGCGTACTGACGAAATAACGCGCCGGAATGATATAGGTCACCACGCGGATCACGGCAGGCATGCTGTCAATCTGGAAGATAAAACCGGATAGCATAATCGACGGCAGAAAGGCGGCATTCAGCGCGACCTGCGCGGCATTAAACTGGTTACGTGTGATAGTGGAAATCAGCAGCCCCATCCCCAACGTGCTGAGCAAAAACAGGCTGGTGATGAGAAATAAAATCAGCAGCGAGCCGCGGTAAGGCACGCCAAGAATAAACACCGACACCTGCATGCACAGCAGCATCGCCAGCATGCCGAGAAAATAGTAGGGAATCAGCTTGCACAGCAGCAATTCCGCGCGCGTCACTTCGGTTGAAAGCAGGGCTTCCATCGTACCGCGCTCCCATTCGCGCGCCACCACCAGCGAGGTGAGGATGGCGCCAATCACCGTCATGATGATGGTCACCGCGCCAGGAATAATAAAATGCTGGCTGATGGCGGCCGGGTTAAACCAGTAGCGAGTTTGCACATCGATCAACGGTTCAAATGTTTGTCCGCGATCTTCTGCCCGCTGCTGCTGCCAGAGTTGCCAGATCCCCTGTACGTAGCCCTGCACAAAGTTGGCGGTATTCGGTTCGCTGCCATCGGTGATCACCTGAATCGGCGCAACTTCATTGGCGCGCGCCATCTGCGCGGCGAAATTCGTCGGCACCACCACCAGCCCGCGAATACGCCCGGCCTGCATCATCTGGATGAGCTGCGGGCGGTTATCGCTGATCGTGGCATCAATATAGGGCGAGCCGGTCAGCGTATGGGTGAAATCCATCGCCTCTTTACTTTGCTGCTCCAGCAGCACACCAATGCGTAGCTTGCTGGAATCAAGGTTAATGCCGTAACCGAAGATAAACAGCAACAACAGCGGGATGACGACGGCAATCAGCCAGCTACTGGGATCACGGACAATCTGCCGCGTCTCTTTGACGCACAGCGCCCGCACGCGCCGCCAACTGAGAGTGTTAAGATGCATGGCCGTGCTCCTTATCCCAGTTATGGATAAGCGTAATAAAAGCCTGCTCCATTGTCGGATCCGGGTTATCCGCATCGGCGCTTTGCGCCTTTAAATCATCCGGCGTGCCGCTGGCGATAAGCTTTCCGCGATACACCAGCCCGATACGATCGCAATACTCGGCTTCGTCCATAAAGTGCGTGGTGACCATCACGGTCACGCCTTTCTCCACCATGCTGTTGATGTGCAGCCAGAACTCTCGTCGCGTCAGTGGATCGACACCGGAAGTGGGTTCATCAAGGAACAGAATATCCGGTTCATGCATCAGCGAGCAGGCCAGCGCCAGGCGCTGCTTAAAGCCCAGCGGCAATTCATCGGTCGCATGATGAGCAATGGCTTTCAGCCCGAACGCCTCGCTCATGCGGGTTATCTTTTCGTTTTGCGCCCGTCCGCGCAGGCCGTAGACGCCGGAGAAAAAGCGCAGGTTCTGCTCCACCGTCAGGTTGCCGTACAGCGAGAATTTTTGCGCCATATAACCCAGATGCTGGCGCGCTTTGCCGGAGCTGACTTTGAGATCGAGATTCAGCACCAGCGCCTGGCCGTCGGTAGGCACCAACAAACCGCACATCATTTTGAAGGTGGTCGATTTACCTGCGCCGTTCGGCCCCAGCAGGCCGAAGATTTCACCGCGTTTAACGGCAAAATCGACATGATCGGTAGCGGCGAAATCACCAAACTTTTTGGTCAGCGAGCGGGCTTCAATCACCGTTTCGTCCGTGCTGCCTTCCACCGTATGCAGAATTGCCCCCAGCGGGGATTCGGACGCGCCCGCGCCACCGAGCAGATCGATAAACGCATCTTCAAAGCGCGGCGCGGTTTCCGTGATCTCTACTGGCGGCATGTTGTCGGCGTGGCGAATTTCGTCGACGTGCGCCTCTTTTTTCAGGATCATGCGCACCGAGCGCCCCTGGATCATGCCATCGCTGACCTGCGGCTGACGCAGAATAAGACGCAGCAAGCGGCGGTTGTTCTCCTGCGCGCTGGTGACAAGAAAACTGCGCCCGGCCATGCGCTGCGTCAGCGCGGTCGGCTCGCCCTGATACAGCAATTCGCCTTCGTTCATCAGCAGCACATCGCGGCACTGCTCCGCTTCATCAAGATACGAGGTGCTCCAGAGGATCAGCATCCCTTCGCCCGCCAGTTCATGCACCATCTGCCACAGTTCGCGGCGGGAAATCGGGTCAACGCCGACGCCCGGCTCATCCAGCAACAGCACTTTCGGTTCGCCGACCAGCGTGCAGGCCAGCCCCAGTTTCTGCTTCATCCCGCCTGAGAGCTTTCCGGCCAGCCGTCCGGTAAATGGGGCGAGAGCGGTAAACTCCAGCAGGCGATCGAAGGTCTGACGGCGCTGCTCGCCGGTGACGCTGCGCAGATCGGCGTACAGATTGAGGTTTTCCATTACCGTTAAATCTTCATACAGCCCGAATTTTTGCGGCATATAACCGAGCATGGCGTGTAGTTCGCTATCCTGACGCAGCGGATCCAGACCCATCACCTGCACGCTGCCTTCGTCCTGCTTCATCAACCCGGCAAGAATGCGCATCAGTGTGGTTTTCCCTGCGCCATCCGGGCCGACCAGCCCGGTGACATACCCGGCGCGAATCTCGCAATCGAGCTTTGCGACAGCGGGTTTTTCCATGCCCGGAAAGCGTTTTACCAGCCCGCGTAAATGGATGGATGCCTCATTCATGACGCGCCTCGCCCGCAAAACGCACGGTTACCGGCATCCCCTGGCGCAGCGAGTTGTCGGCATCGGTAACGATAATGCGCAGGCGATACACCAGATCCGTTCGCAGATCCGGGGTTTGTACGGTTTTGGGCGTAAATTCGGCGGTAGGCGAGACAAAGCCGATTTTGCCATGATACGGCTTATTCGGTCGCCCATCGGTGTAAAGCAGTACTTCCTGCCCTGGCTGCGCCTGCTGCAAGTTGATCTCATCAACATATGCGCGCACCCATACCGGACGGGTTAACGACAGCGTGAAAACGGTGCCGCCTGCGCTGAGCATGCTGCCCGGCTCGACGGCGCGGGTCAGGATTGTCCCGGCGGAAGGGGCGACCAGCGTGGTGTCATGCAGATCCAGTTGCGCCTGCGCCAGCGCGGCCTGCGCCTGTTCAAGACCCGCTTTCGCCTGTTCAATTTCCTGCGGGCGGTTACCGGTGCGGTACTGGCTTAACTTGTCCTGCGCGGATTTCAGCGTTGCCTGCGCCTGATCCCGTGTGGAACGGGCATTTTCCAGATCGTTGGCGGAGATCACCCGGCTTTTCCATAACCCTTGCTGACGCTGATAGTAGTTTTGCGCGTAGTCATAGGCGGCCCGCGCCTGATTCACCGCCGCAACAGCCTGGGCAATCTCTTCATCACGGTAGCCAGCGGTAGCCAGATCGTATTTCGCTTGCGCGGTGGAGACATTGGCCTGTGCCTGCAATAAGGCATTCTGGTAGGGCGCTTTATCGATCTCACCGAGCGTCTGTCCGGCCTGGATCGCATCGCCTTCATCAACGTTTAGCGAAGCGAGCCGTCCGCCAACGCGGAAACTCAAATTCACCGTGCGAATATCAACGTTACCGTACAGGGTGAGCGCGCGCTCCTGTCTGCTCTGATACCACATCCAGCCGCCAGCCAGCGCGGCGATAACGACCACCACAATCAACACCGTAACGAGAGGTTTTTTCATCACTCCGGACTCCTGTGCGTTAATCCTTGCAAAATGAGATCGATATGGCAGGTGATAACCTGGTAAATCTGCGCGGTTTTCTCTTCGTCAAACTGCGACCAGCCCGCACGCAGCAAGAAGGTTTCCCGCCCGAGACGAAACGCGAGAATTTCACCGAGCAGTGCGTGGGTATGAATAATGGTTTCGGTATCCGTGGCATCCCGCCCGGTATAGGCCGCCAGCAGGGCGGTGAGATGGCTGTGCATCGGCGCAATGACCTGATCGTGCACCCGCTGATACGCCCGCGTTGGCGAGAGCTGCTCGCGGGAGATAAATTTGCTCAGGTTCAGCGTCTCATCGTGGGTGAGCAGCGTGATCATGTTGCGGCAGGCGCTATGAATCAGAGCGCGTATTTCTGCCTTATTCGGCTCCGGCTGCGCGAACAACGCCTCTGCTGCCTGAACATGCGGGTGGAAATTCTTACTGATAAAGTCGGCGATCCACTGCGCACAGGCGAGGTATAAATCCTCTTTCGAACCAAAGTAATAGGTGATCGCCGCAATATTTTGCCCGGCCAGCGCGGCGATATCGCGGGTGGTAGCATGCAGCCCGTATTCACCGAATTGCGCCAGCGCGGCAGCAATCAACTGCTGTTTGGCCTGTTCGCCTTTACTGGTCGTTGGGGTTGTATTCATGGCGGCAAAATAATTAATCAATCGATTGATTAAATTTATGCTTCAGGACGAAACTTGTCCAGCGCCAGGCAAGGAAAAGGTGACGAATGAAGCGGAAACCGGTTCAACTGATGCTGGAAGGGGCTGGCAGGGTGATCTGCAACAGGCGAAAAGATTGCGGATGATCCCTGGCCGGATATTTATGCGCTCGATCACAAAAGCTGATACACTCCGCACCTTCATGACATTGTGGTTTTTGTCATCAGTCAAATTATATCTCCCTGAAAACTACACCTGTGACAGGTCGGGGCGGTGTGGAGTTGTTATGTCATTTGATGCCCTTGGCCTGAATCCGGAAATCCTGCGCGCAGTCGCCGAGCAGGGTTATGTTCAGCCGACCCCTATTCAGCAGCAGGCGATCCCCGCCGTACTGCAAGGCCGCGACCTGATGGCCAGCGCCCAGACCGGTACCGGTAAAACGGCTGGCTTTACCCTGCCGCTGCTGCAACTGCTGGTGCAAAAAGAGCCGCACGCGAAAGGCCGCCGCCCGGTGCGTGCGCTGATCCTGACGCCAACCCGTGAACTGGCGGCGCAAATCGGTGAAAACGTACGCGACTACAGCCAGTATCTGAACATCCGTTCGCTGGTGGTGTTTGGCGGCGTCAGCATCAACCCGCAGATGATGAAACTGCGCGGTGGCGTCGATGTGCTGATCGCCACGCCTGGCCGTTTGCTGGATCTGGAACACCAAAACGCGCTGAAACTCGATAGCGTGGAAATTCTGGTGCTGGATGAAGCCGACCGTATGCTGGATATGGGCTTTATCCACGATATTCGCCGCGTGCTGGCAAAACTGCCGCAGCGCCGTCAGAACCTGCTGTTCTCCGCGACCTTCTCCGACGACATCAAAGCGCTGGCGGAAAAGCTGTTGCACAACCCGCTGGAAATTGAAGTGGCGCGCCGCAACACCGCTTCCGAGCAGGTGACTCAGCATGTGCATTTTGTAGATAAAAAACGTAAGCGTGAGCTGTTGTCGCAGATGATTGGCCAGGGTAACTGGCAGCAGGTGCTGGTCTTTACCCGCACCAAGCACGGCGCCAACCATCTGGCGGAACAACTGAATAAAGATGGCATCACCAGTGCGGCGATCCACGGTAACAAAAGCCAGGGCGCGCGTACCCGTGCGCTGGCGGATTTCAAATCCGGGGATATTCGCGTGCTGGTGGCCACAGATATCGCTGCGCGCGGTCTCGACATCGAAGAGCTGCCGCATGTGGTGAACTACGAGCTGCCGAACGTACCGGAAGATTACGTCCACCGTATCGGCCGTACCGGGCGTGCGGCGGCTACCGGTGAAGCGTTGTCGCTGGTCTGCGTTGATGAACACAAACTGCTGCGCGACATCGAACGTCTGCTGAAAAAAGAGATCCCGCGCATTGCCATCGAAGGCTATGAACCGGATCCGTCCATCAAAGCCGAACCGATCCAGAATGGTCGCGGCCAGGGCGGCGGTCGTCAGGGGGGTGGTCGAGGGCAGGGCGGCGGTGGTCGTGGTCAGTCCGCGCCGCGCCGCAATGAGGGTGAGGAGCAGAAACCGCGCTCCCCGCGTCGCACTGACGGTGAAGCGCAAAAACCGCGTGCTCCACGCCGCAGTGAAGGGGGTTCACGCCGTCTGGATGGTAACGCCCAGCCTGCGCGTGACGGCCAGGGTAAACCGGCAGGAAACGGCGCACGCCGTCGCCGTCCGCGTAAACCGAGCGCCGCGCAGTAACGCATTTTGCAGGCCGGATACACTTTATCCGGCAATCGACGCCGCCAGCGGGCAATGTACCGACTGGCGGCGTTGTTTTATCAGGCTTGCGATCGGCGATTAACGCGCGCCAGCCAGGCCTGACGCGTTTCCCGCGCCCGCTGTGCAACCTCTGCCTGCGGATCGGAATTAAAGCCGTGGTAAGCGCCCGGCCAGATATTCATCTCCACTGCCACACCCGCCTGAATCAGCCGTTGCGCCCACGCCATGTTCTCATCAAGAAACAGATCCAGCGTGCCGACGCCAATCCATGTCGGTGGCAACCCCGCCAGATCGCTTGCCCGTGCCGGAGCGGCATAAGGCGAAACCTCTTCGCTACCCGGCTCGCAGCCCAACAGTGCGCGCCAGCCAAAGTCGTTATTCTCCCGCGTCCAGATAAATTCCCCGGTCGCCGGGTTCAGTTCGGTGTTGGTGACCGTGCGGTCATCGAGCATCGGGAACATCAGATTCTGAAATGCCAGCGCGGGCCCGTGACGATCCCGCGCCAGCAGCGACAGCCCGGCGGCAATGCCAGCCCCCGCGCTGTCGCCCATCAAGCCGATATTGTTTGCATCGATACCCAGTTCCGCCGCGTGCTCCGCCATCCATACCAGCGCGGCGTAGCAATCCATCAGCGAACCCGGAAAGCGGTTTTCCGGCGCCAGGCGATAATCCACTGACACCACCACGCAGTTATGGCGTGCTGCTGTTGGTCGCGTCAGCGGCAGGGATTGCTCCGGGCTGCCAAACAGATGGCCGCCGCCGTGGATATGCAAAATCCCCATGCGGTTAGCGCGTGGTGTTACCGGGGCGATAATGCGCACCCGAACCGGCGGTTCGCCGTCGATGCCTTCAAGATTGCGCTCGCTCATTTCCAGCGCTAAGCCATCATCAAGTTGCATAGCCGCCAGTGCGGCCTGCTGACGCTGTGCACGTAAGTCGGATAGTGCATCGGCGTTGAGCGTGGTGGGTGTCCAGGATTCCAGTGCGGGACGAAGTTCGGGGTCAACCAAATGCCATGTGCTCATAGGTACCTTGTCTAAGCCAGAAAAATGTCCGGTGCGGCCGGTTTGCCGGATGACGCTGATGCTTATCTGGCCTGCGAGCTCAGGCCGGGTAAGACGAAGCCGCCATCCGGCGCCTGGCAACCACACGGGAACACAATGCGAGCTTCAACCTTACAGCACTTCACCATGACTGGCGATAACTTGCTGATACCATTCAAAACTGCGTTTTTTGCTGCGCTTCAGCGTACCGTTGCCGTCGTTATCTTTGTCGACATAGATAAAGCCATAGCGCTTTTTCATCTCGCCGGTTCCGGCACTGACGATATCAATCGGTCCCCACCAGGTGTAACCCATAATGTCACAGCCATCGTCAATGGCTTCTGCCATTGCCTGAATATGGCGGCGGCCATAATCGATTCGCGCCAGATCGTTAATCTGCCCGCTGGCATCCGGCTCATCGACGCCGCCATAGCCATTTTCGACAATAAACAACGGCTTGCGGTAGCGATCTGCCAGTTCATTACAGACGATACGGAAACCCTGTGGATCGATCGGCCAGCCCCAGGCGGTTTTTTCAAGAAACGGATTATCCAGCCCGGCAGTACCGCCGGTATCAATACGGAACTGGCCGCCCGCCTGATGTAATACGCTGCGGTAGTAGCTAAAGCCGAGATAATCCGACGGATAATCGGCCAGCAGTTGCAGATCGCCATCGGCAATGGTCAGCTCCACGCCCAGTTCGCGGAACAGACACGGCGCAAACGCCGGATAGTGGCCGAGCATCATCACATCGGAGAAAAACAGCGAACGGCGGCGTAACTGCATAGTAGAGAAGATATCGTCCGGGTTGCAGGTTGCCGGGTAAACGGTGCTCAACGACAGCATGCAGCCGATTTGCACATCGGGAATGATGTCGTGGCACAGCTTGTTCGCCAGTGCGTTAGCGACAAACTGGTGGTGATTCGCCTGCCAGATATCCTGTGCGCCAGCGCTGGCATCCACCGCGCCAGTGGCGAACGGCATACGGTTCATATTGTTCAGTTCGTTGAAGGTCATCCAGTATTTGACCTTACGCTGGTAACGGCGGAATACCGTTTCGCAGTAGCGGCTGAAGAAATCAATCAACTGGCGATTCTTCCAGCCGCCATACTCCTGATACAGCGCCAACGGCGTCTCATAGTGGGAGAGGGTAATCACCGGTTCAATGCCGTACTTCAGCAGTTCATCAAACAGATCGTCGTAAAATTTTAGCCCTGCTTCGTTTGGCGTAGTTTCATCGCCACGCGGAAAAATGCGCGACCAGGCAATCGAGGTACGAAAGCATTTGAAACCCATCTCTGCGAACAGCGCGATGTCTTCTTTGTAGCGATGGTAGAAATCAATCGCTTCGTGGCTGGCGTAATAGAGATTTGGGTCAATCGTCGCATCATGTTTGCCGGAAGCGATACCGCCGCGCACCACGTCGGCAATCGATGGCCCTTTGCCATCCTCGTTCCATGCGCCTTCCGCCTGGTTGGCGGCAATCGCGCCGCCCCACAAAAAATCTTTCGGGAAAATAGCCATCTCAGCTCCTTAATCGCGTAAGTCTTCGCCGTTAGAGGCGATCAGTTTTTTGTACCAGTGATAGCTTTTCTTCAGCGAGCGCGCCTGCGTGCCGTTGCCCATGTCATCCTGGTCAACATAGATAAAGCCGTAGCGTTTGGAAATTTGCGCCGTTCCGGCGCTGACCACGTCAATCGGCCCCCACCAGGTGTAACCAAACAGATCGACGCCGTCGCCAATCGCTTCCTGCATCTGTTCCACGTGCTGGCGCAGATAATCGATACGGTAATCATCGTCGATAGAGCCGTCCGGGTTGACGGTATCGATCGCGCCGAGACCGTTTTCGGCAATAAACAGCGGCTTCTGGTAGCGGTCATAGAGCTGGTTTAAGGCAAGACGCAGCCCTTTCGGGTCAATCTGCCAGCCCCACTGGCTGGTTGGCAGGTACGGGTTGCGGATGCCACCAGTCACCATATTGCCTTCCGCTATTTCCCGTTTTTCC